>CM076581.1:889076709-889363941 GCA_034641835.2 Pinus albicaulis | reverse complement strand
AGGGAAGGAACCCTACTTTGATACCTGTTTGGTCAATTTAGTGTGTCCTAAATTGCTGCATTTAATTTGTCAATCCGGGATTCGTAAGTTGATGAAGTGCGGCGCACTATATGTGCAAGATAACCTATTTCTTAACTTTTTGTCATTTTTGGTTTTCTAAGGTGAAATGGAAATTCTAAAATGAAAACAAGTATGGTTATGTTTGTTCGAGGAAATGATATCCTCTATAATGATTTACCAACTTGAAACTTTAAAAAGGAATTTGAAAATTACAATGACAAAACTTGAAAGGAAATGAAAATATGCTGCTGAAATGAAAAGGTGCTGCTAGTCTAATGAAACAAAACAATGAACTAGTGAGCATGAAACCAAACTATTCTTGCTGTTGTCTAAACAAAAAATAAATTATGATGAAAGAAATCCAAAATTTGCAATAAAGTAAATCTAAATCAATTTACATCAACTTGTCTTCTGATCCCTCATCATTAGTCCAGCTATGATTTTCGGAAGTAACCATAAACAACTTGAGTAACTGATATCTAATTTGCAGAAAGTAAACTAATATCAAACCATACATTCATAATTCAATCCCTCACCATTAGTCCAGCTGTGGCTTTCGGAGGTAACTGAAGCTGTCATGCACAATTTAATATATCTAAATTTGGAGAAAGGAAACTAATACCAAACTACACATTTCATAATACAATCCCTCACCATCAGTCCAACTGTGGCTTTCGGAGGCAACTGAAGATGTTATGAGCAGTTCAATATATCTAAATTTGCAGAAAGAAAACTAATACTAAACTACACATTTCATAATACAATCCCTCACCATCAGTCCAGCTGTGGCTTTCGGAGGCAACTAAAGATGTTATGAGCAGTTCAATATATCTAAATTTAACTACTGAAGCAAATAAACAAAACTGAATTAAACAAAGCAGTACTGAAATTAAAAAGAAACTAAGAAAAACAAATTAGCAGCAGAACAATGTTAATTCCATGTCATTAGTAAAAAAGCTATGAAAATGCCCGGGCTGCCTATCTATAACCTGAAACAAGAACACTGATCAGTGATTAACAACATAAAACATGAAAGACAGAAGTGAAATGGAAAGCATGAAAGTTTGTAAACAGAAATGGAGCATATGTATCATGAAAAATGCAATGTATAAACATGTGAATGGATTATGGCACAATGAGCTTTAAAGAAATGAAATAAGAACTATACACTAATGCACAAAACCTTAGCTGAGCAGGGGCCCTCTACACCAGCCTTGGCAACGATCTTCAAGTATGAATTACGTTGGAAAACAGAGTCTTCTTATATTAAAATGCAGTCATAACAGTATGGTAGTATTACGGCACAAAGGCAGCGTAATTACATTACAAAGCAGACTTAATAAAAAAAACAGAGACTAATCTAGACTAACTCCATATGCGTATGCAAACGCGTTATTTATAACAAGAGAAACATAACTAATTCCTAAAGTTTATGCTGGTGGAGAACACGTAGACCATTACGTCCACGGATCTAGGATCATGGCCGTGTTGGAAAGTAAATCTATGAGGAGTGGATGCTTGAATTCGGCTATGGAGCCATGTACAGATGTCGACTTGTCCTCCGCAACTCAGAAACAGCCATATGAACCTTCACATGACATGAAACAGAGTCTTGTCAACATGAGACTCTATGGTTGACTTCCATTTGGACGCCTTTGACTGCAGCTTCTTTAGATGAGTTTGCTTGAACCAATAGGACACGAACCATGTCCACATCATTTCTGACTTGCCCATGTGGCCCGTTTTTTCTGTAGACACCTGTAACATAGAGTTTCACAAAATGGCTGCGGAAAGTTGCAGCAGCTGCGGAAAGTGGCAAGATTCCGCAGCTAAATGAAAAAAATCTAAATCAAACATCAGACACAAAAATATAATTAGAAACCATGTTAGATGCTCTTTTGAAATTGATATATAATGATATTGACAACTTGGGAGGTTCAGGTGAGTGAAAAAGGTATAGAAAAGTGTATGGAAAAGATGCAGAATTGAGACTCAACATACCCCCACTGTGAAGGTGTTGCATGTCCTCATGCAACCAAAATTTTGATATTCCTTCCTTAGTTCATGTGCCTTGACACTTCAGCCAGCACATCCAATCCTCTCCTCCTCTTCCTTGGTGCTACCAACATTCTGGGTTTCTTCATTAAGCACCTAAATTTGATGTTAACCAGTGCTCTGCTCAACTTCTGGCATTTCCTTTTCAATTTCTTGTTCTTCTTCTGCCATATTCCCAGATGTAGCATGGTATTATCATGGATGATTTTGTCCAGTTTGCCTTGTTCCTTCAATGTCTCATTTTCATTTTTGATGTGCCTATTTAAAAGCTCTAGCTCAAAGATTTCCTGTTTTAGTGATTGGAATAAATCATCCTGTAATGTATGAGGCTGAATGGACGAAGTACTGGGACCTGTAGCTGCCTTTTCCAAAGATTCTATATAGTCATATACTTCCTGTTGCTTGGGGTCTATTTCAGGTGTCATTTTTGTTGGGCTATTTCCAAAATGCCGTGAAGGAGAGTTATCTTCAAAATCTGGCTGAGAAGGGCTCACATCAACATCTTGCTGAGAATGGGATGGAGTATGTTCAATGTCTGACTGAGAATGAAATGAACCAGGTTCACTAACTGACTGAGATGGACTATGGTCAGCTGGGGACTGTTCAGATGTCTCCTCTCCCAAATCAATGAAATGAGGACCCTTTATTTGCATTTTCCTCAATTTCCCCTTAAGTCTGCTGCTTCTTCTCACACGCTGTGGTGCACTATCCTTTTGTTTTTGTTTTCCTTTCTCTGTCTTCTTGGTCATAGAGGACTGTTTTTGAAGATAAATTAATCTTTCAGATAACACTTGGTGATCTTCTTCTTTGGAAGAAGGGGTTTTATGTATAGCCTCAATAGTTTTTCTCTCTTTTGGTGTTATTGGCTTCTTACCCTTGATTTCTTTCTTCTTCCTCTTTGACAGTCTCTCTTCCCTATCAGTTCTTTCAATTGTAGTAGTAAGAGTATTTTGAATTTCATCAATTTTTCTTTTTCTCCTACTTCTTCTTGCTGTGCTACCTTAAGGAATTTCTTGAGTAGGAGTAATTTGGGTTTCATCATTTATTCTTTTTCTTCTACTCCTTCTTGTTGTACTACCTTCAGGAATTTCCTGAGGTTCCTTAAATAAATTTCTAACCAGAAATTGTTCCCATGTGTCTTTCTTTTCCTTTAACTCCTTTTCAATCAAAATTTTTACAAGGCCGTGGTGATATAGATGGGGTTCTAAATCTCCTAAATGCTTATGAACAGTCACGAACATTTTCTTCAAACTATTGAATAGAAAATATGGGATATTGAGAGTTTGATTATCTAGAAAATTCATCAGTAACCTGGTATGGTACATATACATGGACCCAAAACAGCCTTCACATGTAATGAATTTCTGAACAACTAGCAGCAAAGTAGCCCATTCCTCTTTCAATGCATGCACAGGAATTCCTCTTTTAAAAATAGTTATGTCCATACCTTGATTTCGTAAGATTGTTCTCCAGGCTTCATCACTGATACTTTTATTCTTAAACCAACGCTCACCCTCATGAATAAGTTTCGTGGCAGATGCTATAGATGCTTCATTGACTGCAAAATTAAGGTCTCCAATATCTGCTTCCAAGCCATTAAACGACCTTGCGAATGCTTTTGTAACTTCTTTATGATAACCTCTAAATTTCTGGATAAACCGCAGCCAACTTGCTTTATTCAATATATCCCTTACTTGCGGATATCCCTCCATAAACTTAGGTCCTTCCGGTTATGCTCTTAGCAATTTACCCATTTTCTTTCTGCTCTTCACAATTTTGCCTACGTGAGGGTTTAATGGAAATAGAACGGTTGAATGCACGGAGATGAGCACAATGACTATGGGTAAATGTCAGAGAGTGGTATATAGACTATAGCGTAGTAAAGAACGAAATGGAGTGAACAGAACAGAGAGGGGTTTTTGTGAGCACAACAGAGATACGGCTGTGAGGTTAACAGAGTATAACACATCCGGAAATGTTTTGAATTTTGGTGGCTGCACAATAAATATGAGCTCGTTTCAACAACAGTTATGGATTTATGCGGCTGTAAGAGTCCGTGGTCAAATCAATTACGTCTCATTGTCACCGGTGGAATATTGGAACATGAGTGAAGATCGGGGGTTTAATGATGGAACCGTTTGAGAATGAATGCGAGAGGATAATATGGAGATCGTGAAAGGTTACGGGAGTTGTCAATATAATCATTGCACATAGTGATGGAGCTCATGGTTCATAACTATATAAAAATGTGTTTTCAATGCTATTTGAAATAAATTTTGTTCATACCTTTGGAATCTTTTCCTTTTCCTTGGTCTTCAACTAGTTGCTCTTTATTGGTGTCTTGAATGCTCCAGGTCTTCATTTTTTATCCTCTCACCTGCATTTTATTTCATGATTATGGAAATAACATCTGACTGTACATTCTTTTGAAAACAGAGTAGTAGCTGTGGAATCTGCTTCTGGCTGCAGAAACTGGAGTCAGCTGCGGAAACATATGTCAGCTGCGGAAACTGACACAGCTATTACTTGGATGAATGGAGATGAACAGATGACAAATGACCATATGGAAATGGTCATGAAAAAGATTTTTATTGATGAAATGGATAAAATGAAGTGGAATGGAGTGAAATGAAATGGAATGAAGTGGAATGGAATGGAGTGAATGGTCACAAAACTTGTGAAATGAAAGAGAGAGATTTTTTTTTTTTTTTTGGAAAATATAGAGTGTCAGGTGTTCCTGATTTTCACCCTATATTTTCTGTATAAGACTGCCAATCAGTGATTGGTTTTTAGGCTTATACAATTATTAATTTTTTTTTTTTTTTTTTTTAACTGAAAAGAACAAAAGCTAGGCTGGTGGAGAAGAAGAATTCTTCTGTACCAGCCTGATTGCAGAACTTTCTTGAAACATTTTGACAAAATCCTCTTTTGAGAGTGGCTTATGATAAACTTTCAATCTATGGCCATTCACGATAAGAGGAGTTTGAAACTCATCAATGGTCTTGATTCTTACAGCTCCATTGTTAAAGATCTTGTCAATCTCATATGGCCCAAGCCAATGAGTCTGAAATTTCCCTTGAAAATCTTTAAACTTGGAGTCAAATAACAATGCCCAGTCTCCTTCTTGAAACTTCTTTTCTTTGATATATTTGTCATGCCATTTAGTTCTTTGATATTGAACTAGATCAGTTCTTAGAATTGCTTCTTGTCTGATCTCATCTAGCTCATTCAACTGCTCCATTCTATGCTTTTGGGCTTCTGATAAGTCCATTCCCAATTGAACTGCTATCTTGAAGGTCTTCACTTGGAACTCAATGGGGAGCAAGACTTCTTTCCCATAAACAAGTTCATAGGGAGAATGTCCTGTTGTATTCCTCCATGTAGTTCTGTAGGCCCACAAGGCTTCTGGAAGCCTTTCTGCCCAATCTCTTCTATGTAGATGAACAGTTTTGGTGATGATATTTTCAAGAACTTTGTTTGTGGACTCCACTTGACCATTTGCTTGTGGATGGTAAGGAGTAGATCTTCTGTGCTTGATTTTGTATTCTTCCATCAACTTATCCACAAAATTGGATGTGAATTGGCTCCCCTGATCTGTCACAATTTCTCTTGGAACACCAAAGCGAGTAAAAATATCCTCCATAAAGAAAATGAACAACTAAATTTTCAGTAGCAGATACTAATGCTTTGGCTTCTACCCATTTAGTAACATAATCAGTATAAACCAATATATACTTCTTTTGCTTAGATGGTGGATTAATAGGTCCAATGAAATCTAAAGCCCATTTTTCAAAGGGTTCAATGAGTACCTGTGTTTGCAATGGCATTTTATTTGAAAGGGTAGGTTTCCCTACTCTTTGGCAGCTGTCACACCTTTTGACATATTTTTTTGCATCTTTGAAGAGGGAAGGCCAATAATATCCTAAAGAGAGGATTTTATAGGCTGTCCTTTTGTCTACAAAGTGTCCACCGCATGGTTCATCATGACATGTCTTAAGGATATCAGACATTTCATCTTCCCTGACACATCTTCCGATCACAAGATCTGGCCCTGTTTTAAACAATTCGTTAGAAATCCATGAATATTTTGAACTCTCCTAAATAATTTTTCGTTTTTCATTTGGAAATAAATGTGAAGGCAGTTTCCCTGTAACCAAATAGTTAGCAATATCTGCATACCAAGGAGTCTTAATAGTTACTGAAAACAAGTATTCATCAGGAAACTTATCCTCTACAGGAGAATCTTCTTTAGTATTTTGAATCCTAGACAAGAAATCAACTACTGTATTTTGTTTTCCTGGTCTATCCAACACAGTAATATTGAATTCTTGCAAAAGTAAGAGCCATCTTGTCACTCTGCCATTAGTAACAGGTTTTTTCATCAAATATCTAATTGCAGAATGGTCAGTATGAATAAAAGTTTCATAGCCTGTTATGTAATGTATAAACTTATTAATTGCATGAACAACAGCTAAAAACTCTTTTTCAGTCACAGTATAGTTCAACTCTGTGGGAGTCAAATTTTTACTGGTGTAATAAATGGCATAAGGAACTAAATTTTTTGACCCAACATAGCTCCTAGAGCTATATCTGAAGCATCCGTAGAAATATGGAAAGGGAGTTTCCAATTTGGTCCTCTCAAGATAGGTGCTTCAGATATTCTTGTTTTCAAAGTTTCAAAAGTTGATTGACAATCAGGATCCCATTTAAATTCACAGTCTTTTGTAAGAAATTTAAAGAGTGGAGATGCTATTTTAGTGAAGTTTTCTATAAATCTTCTATAGTAACCAGTAAATCCTAGAAAACTTCTAACATCTCTTTGACAATTTGGAATAGGTAACTTGGAGATGACTTCAACTTTGATCTATCAACCTTAATCCCATCTCTTGAAATATGATGTCCTAAAACAATCCCTTCAGTAAACATCATAAAGCATTTTTCATGGCTTAATGAAAGGTTTGTTTCTTTACATCTTATGAGAACTTTTTCCAAATTTTCTAATGCCTCTTCAAATGAATTACCATAAACCGTAAAATCATCCATATAAACCTCTACACAATCATGGATTAGATCAGAAAAAATTCCTAGTACTGCTCTTTGGAATGTTGCTGGTGCATTACATAACCCAAAAGGAAGTACTCGGTAGGCAAAAGTTCCCCATGGACAAGTAAATGTGGTCTTATCTTGATCTTCAGGTGCTACCTGAATTTGATGATAGCCACTAAAACCATCCAAAAATGAAAAGTACTTTTTACCTGCTAATGTGTCTAATACCTGATCGATAAAAGGAAAAGGAAAGTGATCCTTCAAAGTTGCTTTGTTCAATTCCCTGTAATCAATGCATACCCTCCATTTACCATTCTTTTTAGGTACTATAACCAAAGGAGAAACCCATCGGATATCTGAAATTGGATAAATGAAGTTTACATTGAGAAGTTTTTGGAGCTCTTCTTTCACTATCTCCCTAAGATTTGGATTCATCCTTCTTTGAGGTTGTCCGATTGGTCTACTGTTTTCCTCAATATAGATATGATGGATGCAAGTCTTAGGATCAATACCCTTCATGTCAGTATACTCCCATGCAAATGCAGTAGAATGTTTTTGCAAGATTTTGGTTAGTTCTTCTTGTTGTGACTTTTCCAAATGTTTGTTGATATTCAATGTTTTTCCCGGAAAAATCTCAATAGTAGAACTACCAAACTCTTCCATAGAGTAAAGAGACATTTGTCTTGATGATAAATATTCTATGTCAGATTCCAACTGAAATTGTGTGGGGTCATATTCTGAAGATGTCTCAAAATTTTCTAATGTGTTCAGAATTTGACTATCCTCACTGATTTCAGAAATGGTAAAGACAGGTTGTATAGCGTCCTCATCATCAACCCATTCATTGTCTCCTACTTCTGTGATTGCTCTTGCTGGAGGATACAAATTGAATTTCTTTGTCGAATTACCATTGGAAATGTACATGTCCCCAGATCTACAACTAATAAAAGCATCAGCTGTGGCTAGCCAAGGTCTTCCTAAGATAAGTGGGTGCCCTCCTAGATTACTTTTGGGAGTCAAAATCATAAAATCTACCGGATATTCCCAAGAATCTAAGGAGACTGAAATATCTTCTAATACACCATCTGGTTTAATAATTGATCGATCTGCAAGTTGCAGTAAAGCAGGTGTAAAAAGAAGGTTAGGAAGTTTTAGCTGGTCCATAGTCTGTCTACTCATAATGTTGATAGCAGCCCCTAAGTCAATCAATGTGTTTGGAATTTCTATCCCATTTATATGTGTCTTGACAATTAGACTTCCTGGATCTACATACTTTTGCATGGTAATTTTTCCCATCATAATATCTGCAATCTTTCCTACCAGGTGGATTCTTCTTGTGTCTTTTAGTTTCCTTCCTGGTCTTTTGAAACTCAACTCCTTTAAGGTTTTTGCTAGAATAGGAATCTCTCGAATGTCTTGTAACAAGGGAATCTTGATACAAACATTCTTCAATTCATCTAGAAAATCATAGTTAGGCAACAAAATTTGTTTTCCCACCCCCTTGTCAATTTGTAGTCTTTCAGGAAAAGGAGGTGTAGATGAAGATGTTGGTTGCTCAACTATAGGAGTTGTGGGTGTTAACTTTTCTTTTTCTTTTTGCATGCTTGGATTTTGAAGAGATTCTTCCTCAGAACCTTTATTAACTTCAAGAGAATCCTCCTCAAAGGTATCTTGCTCTTGAATATCTATAGAAGGTTTTTCTAAAACTCTACCAGATCTGAGTTGTACATCGTTGAGAGGAACAATCATATAGGTAGGAAATCGTTGTCCCTCTACCATGTAAGTATTCTGAGGATTTTTATTGTTAGGATTTGGCAATGGCTGAGATGGAAGTTGATTTGTCTTTTGTTGATATGGGAGCATGAGTTGAGGATTTGGATTTTGTTGAGAAGGTTGTTGTTGTGGAAATGGCAATGAAAGTTGTGGATTTGGGTTTGGAAGTTGTGAAGCTTGTTGATTTTGAAAAGATGGAGGATATTGATAAAATTGAGCAAATCTCCCATAAGGATTTTGCATCCCTTGTACCCATGGCTGATATGTATTTTGATGTTGGGGCCAAGGTTGTTGCCAAGGATTCCAATTTGGTGGGGTTTGAAAATTCATAGGGTTGTTAAACCCTTGAGTTTGTTGTCCCTGCCAAGGTCTCCTTGCAACAAAACATAGAGATTCTACTGAATTTGGGTCTTCTTGAAAAATAGCTTTGAGTCCAAGAATTGAAGGACAATCCTTGATCTCATGATTCTCTGAGCAAATCATACATGTTTCTACAACTTTTCCATCCAAGGGACATTACCTTAAAGCATGTTTCTTCCTACATTTCGAACAAAAGATGGCTAAAGCGTCTGTTTCTGCTTTCTGCTTGTTTTGGATTTTAAGGGTGTCTAGTTGTTCACTAAGGCTCCCTAAGATATTAGTTTTGAATTCATCAAGCATGTTACCAATCTCTGCCCTACTTACTGATCCAGTTGCATATTTGTTAGCCCTAATAAGAGAAGGATCCCTAGGCCCTTTTCCTGTTTTAGATTTTCCTCTTGAGAGATGGACACATAGTTCTGTTATGTCACGAAGTGGAAGTTGAGAAATGTCTCCTTTTCCCATCATGTTTAAAATATCTATCCATTCATCTCTAATGGCTTTTAATATGAGGGCTTTCAAGGTTTCATCATCTAAGTTTCTCATCTTTGCTCTTTTCAAGTTGTATTGAAATCTTTCAAGTAAGTCTTCCAAGTTTTCATCTTCTTTTTGCATCATCTTGAATACCTCATCCTTGTGATTGGTGGGCATACAATAGTCCAAGTATCTATCCAAAAATGTTTGTTTCATATCATTCCAAGTCCTAATAGATTGAGTGGCTAATCCCATGAACCATTTCAAAGCATCTCCCTTCAATGTTGAAGGAAACAATTTGAGTTTTTGAGAGTCTTCCATATAGTCATAGGTTCGGCACACGACTTCAAACTCAAACAGAAATGTTTCAGGATCCTCACTTCGCAATCCATAAAAGTTAGGGAGGACGGATGGTGAGATATTTTTCATTGTTGCATGAGTTTCCTCATCAACTATAGGGAATCCAAACAAGTTGTCTCCTTCCCTATTTCTACCATTATTTCCTTCACCATTTTTGTCTCCATTGTTTCCTCCTCTTCTACCTCTACCTATACCTCCATCTATTACTTCCTCTTCCATGATATTTTCTTTAGAGTCCTTAAAGTCCTCTAGTTCTTCTATCAAGGGAGGATGAGAGAGAGTCTCTTTGTTTTCTAAATGGGATTTAGTAGGTGGTATAGAAGAATCCTCTAATTCAGCTGCTCCTTGAGTTCCAAAAATATTAAGGCTAGGGGTAGATGGTGGTGAATCTGGTCTATGCCTTGAAGAAGATGGAGTTGTGAAAATCGAACTCTTGGCTTTAGCTATAAACCTTCCCCTAGAATCTCTTGCTCTATGCATGTCATTTTTTAATTTTTTTTTTTAAAAAAAAGTTGGGCTAATAATTCTCTTTCTGATCTTCCAGATCACACTAGGTGCAAGAAGAGAGCATACTTAAGAAATTACTAAACCAATAACTCTCTTTTCTGATCCTCCAGATCACACCAGGTGCAAGAGGAGAGCATACTTCAAGAAGTTATCAAGTTTTCCCTTCTTTTATGATTTTGTGTTTTTTTTTTTAAGAAATTGGCTACCTAGTTACACTTCCCCGGCAACGGCGCCAAAATGTTTGGTCAATTTAGTGTGTCCTAAATTGTTGCATTTAATTTGTCAATCCGGGATTCGTAAGCTGATGAAGTGCAGCGCACTATATGTGCAAGATAACCTATTTCTTAACTTTTTGTCGTTTTTGGTTTTCTAAGATGAAATGGAAATTCTAAAATGAAAACAAGTATGGTTATGTTTGTTCTAGGAAATGATATCCTCTATAATGATTTACCAACTTGAAACTTAAAAAGGAATTTGAAAATTACAATGACAAAACTTGAAAGGAAATGAAAATATGCTGCTGAAATGAAAAGGTGCTGCTAGTCTAATGAATCAAAACAGTGAACTAGTGAGCATGAAACCAAACTATTCTTGTTGCTGTCTAAACACAAAATAAATTATGCTGAAAGAAATCCAAAAGTTGCAATAAAGTAAATTTAAATCAATTTACATCAACTTGTCTTCTGATCCCTCATCATTAGTCCAGCTATGATTTTCGGAAGTAACCATAAACAACTTGAGTAACTAATATCTAACTTGCAGAAAGTAAACTAATATCAAACCATACATTCATAATTCAATCCCTCACCATCAATCCAGCTGTGGCTTTCGGAGGTAACTGAAGATGTCATGCACAATTTAATATATCTAAATTTGCAGAAAGGAAACTAATACCAAACTACACATTTCATAATACAATCCCTCACCATCAGTCCAGCTGTGGCTTTCGGAGGCAACTAAAGATGTTATGAGCAGTTCAATATATCTAAATTTGCAGAAAGAAAACTAATACTAAACTACACATTTCATAATACAATCCCTCACCATCAATCCAGCTGTGGCTTTCGGAGGCAACTGAAGATGTTATGAGCAGTGTAATATATCTAAATTTAACTACTGAAGCAAATAAGCAAAACTGAATTAAACAAAGCAGTACTGAAATTAAACAGAAACTAAGAAAAACAAATTAGCAGCAAAACAATGTTAATTCCATGTCATTAGTCAAAAAGCTATGAAAATTCCCGGGCTGCCTATCTATAACCTGAAACAAGAACAATGATCAGTGATTAATAGCATAAAACATGAAAGACAGAAGTAAAATGGAAAGCATGCAAGATTATAAACAGAAATGAAGCATATATACCATGAAAGATGCAGTGCATAAACATGTGAATGGATTATGGCACAATGAACTTTAAAGAAATAAGACAAGAACTATACACTAATGCACAAAAGCTTAGCTGAGCAGGGGCCCTCTACACCAGCCTTGGCAACAATCTTCAAGTACGAATTAAGTCTGGAAACAGAGTCTTCTTATATTAAAATGCAGTCATAACAGTAAGGTGGTATTACGGCACAAGTGCAGCGTAATTACATTACAGAGTAGACTAATAAAAGATAACAGAGACTGATCAAGACTAACTCCATATGCGTATGCAAATGTGTTATTTATAACAAGAGAAACATAACTAATTCCTAAAGTTTATGCTGGTGGAGAACACGTAGACCATTACGTCCACGGATCTAGGATCATGGCCGTGTTGGAAAGTAAATCTATGAGGAGTGGATGCTTGAATTCGGCTATGGAGCCATGTACAGATGTCGACTTGTCCTCCGCAACTCAGAAACGGCCATATGAACCTTCACGTGACACGAAACAAAGTCCTGTCACCGTGAGACTCTATGGTTGACTTCCATTTGGACGCCTTTGACCGCAGCTTCTTTAGATGAGTTTGCTCGAACCAATAGGACACGAACCATGTCCACATCATTTCTGACTTGCCCATGTGGCTCGTTTTTCCTGTAGACACCTGTAACATAGAGTTTCACAAAATGGCTGCGGAAAGTTGCAGCAGCTGCGGAAAGTGGCAAGATTCCGCAACTAAATGAACAAAATCTAAATCAAACAGTAGACACAAAAATATAGTTAAAAACCATGTTAGATGCTCTTTTGCAATTAACATACAATGATATTGACAACTTGGGAGGTTCAGGTGAGTGAAAAAGGTATAGAAAAGTGTATGGAAAAGATGCAGAATTGAGACTCAACACTAACCTCCCAGAGGAACAGAAGCTCCCTCCTCTAAAAGATGAGCCAAGGAAATGGTGTTGTGGAACCCTCCACTGCAACACCCTGCAACACAATGTTTCCTGCTACAGTAATAACACTGTAGCTGAAGGACGTGACTTTTCCTTGAGCCTGAAATGTGGAGAATGAAGTACAATCCCTCAAGAGGCCTCTCAAGAAGGAAGAAGGATTCCTAAATAGGAAATCCCTTGTGCTAAGTAGCACAACAATCTCAGTTAAACAACTTAAGAGAGCAAATAGTCATGCAGACCAAATTCTATATTCATCGTCATATCCTTCTATAGCTACCTTGTCCTCCCTTTATACAAATGAAAGCCTCCTTGCCTTGGCCCCCACACATTAGGGTTTCCTACACCAAATGATCTCTTCCCCTTTCACAATGCATTGTCTTTCAAGGTGATCCACTCCCACTGTGGTAGTGTTGTTGACTTGGTCAAAATTGACCTTGTCCTCATGCATTTTTCCCTTTTCACACTTGAGGATGCAAAATGTAGCTACTTTGATTATCCCTTTCACACTATGAGGGATTTTATTCCTACTCATGGGCCTCCATACCCATTTATTCACCTCCTAGATGATATAAGAAAAATTAATGTTCTAATTAGCTTCATGATAATTTTGGGAACATTACATGTAAGCCTCTCCTCCTAAACACGCCCTGGGAAAAAGCGCAGGATAGGGTGTGCTGCTCTCCTAGCCTCAAAATTTGCAATAAAACAAAAAATTTGTTGAATTTCTCTCAAAATGGTAGGTAGGTGCCTCATTGGTCGTTGGAGACCTATAGAGAAGCTTGGGCCAAAATACCAAGTCCAGCTTGGTATTTTTCATCTTTTAGTGTTGGGCCCTGATTTCGGGCAATTTTGAGTTTTTTCCTTGCAACTCGGTTTCTTCATTCATAGTGTTCAGTCATTCTCCTTTACAAGTTCAAATATTTTTTGGACTTCTCCAGTTTGGCCTCAAGATGTATGTTGGTCCTTTCAAGCCATGATTCCCTGTTATGCTCAATTTCCATGGCAAGGAGCTCAGTGAGGGGAAATTGTTGTGCTTTGGCTGATTCTTGCTCCCTCTTTCATGCCAAAGCCTTTCTTAGACCCATAGTTGTAGGCCTCCTTCTAGATTGACCCTCCTCATCCCCACTTTCTTCATAGGCACCCATGCACTCCTCCAACTTCACTTGTGCTATTTTAGCCTCTTTCCGGTATTTGAGCACCCTTGCTTCATAGATGGCCTGCTGGCCACTCATTTGTTTTTTCTGCATCTGCAAGAAGTGAATGACGTCCTTAGCTCTCTCTAATTCAACTTCCAAATCTATGATCTATGCATTCTTATCTTGTAGAAGGAAGTTTTCAATTCTTGTTTCATTTTCATCATCACTGTCTATGTGGATGAGTTCAAATTCTCTTTCCTCCTCATGGTTGTCTAATTCCTCCTTCATTTTTTGTTTACCTTTGTAAATAATTTGAGTTGAGGAGGATGGCATGGCCCCTTGCCTTTTGGAGGCAGAAAACACATGCCTCTCTCCTCTTTGATAGGTAATGGAGAAATGTGCAATAGGTTTCATTTGCAAACTTTGATCATTAGTGACCTTAGGATTTCTTTTCTCCTCATGTATGATCTCTGTGTGTGCATATTTTTCACCTTGCTCTTGACTGCCCTTTTGATAAGCATTCTCACTATCTCTTATGCCATCATCACTATCAAGACCCTTAGGATTGTCATCCTCTTTTTTTTCAATTCTAGACGTGTCTTTATCACTACATGGTACATCTTCATCTTCATGAATGTCCTCTTCTTCATCCTTTGACCCACCATTTTTATTGGTAAACTCAGCCTTTGTATCACTGTTTGCACTCTTTGTGGGGTCATTTTCATAAGAAATCTCATTATTCCCTCTTATACTTTGATGGTCACTTTCTTCCTCACTAGGTGAGTTTTCCTCACTTCTCTGCCCACTGTCTTCTCTATCTTGCCTATGGTCTTCACCTTCAATCTCAATATTTGTTTCATCACTTGTATCATTTTAATTTTTGCTATGCTCACTGTCCTTGTCCTTCGAATTTTTCCTTTCACCATTATGTATATTGTCCTCTTGGTTGACTTCTTCTTCACTGTTTGGTTCATTACCTTCATTATTGGGCTCGTGATCTTCATTGTTTTTCCCACTGAAATCACTTTCAAACTCTGTTTCTTGACTGCTCTTGTCACCTTGGTCACTGTCTTCTTTGTCCTCTTTGCTGCTTTCATATGCCTCCTCTCCACTTTACTTTGTATTTTCAGTGTCATCTTCTTCATTGTTTACTTCTTCTTCTTAACTGTCATTTGTTTTTTTTATTGTCATTAGGCTCACTGTTTTCCTCTTTTTCTAGCTCACTGTTTTCCTCTTGATAAGTTGCCTTTGTCCCTGTATCCTTGAGGTCATATTCTTTATCATTGACCCATTTTTTTGGTATTTTTACTCATCATTGGGCTCACTGCTTTCATCTTTGTTTTCTTCTTCATTAACACTTTCTACTTGGTCACTGCCTTTATCATTTTCCATTTCCTCTCCTTCATTGCTTTCTTCATTTTCATCTTCCTCTCCTTCACTTCTTTCTTCATTTGCATCACTGCTCTCTTCTTGGTCATTTTCCTCTCCATCACTGCTTTATTCATTTGCATCACTACTTTTTTCTTGGTAATATTCCTCACCTTCACTTCTTTCTTCATCTGCATCACTGCTTTTTTCTTGGTCATCTTCCTCTCTTTCAGTGTTTTCTTCATGTTTTGATTTTTTAGGGGAAGGTGAATGAGGAAGGTCTATTTGAGGAAATGATTCATGTGAAGAGGATGAACCAAGGTTAGTTGAGGGTGATGGAGGTGTGTGAGGAGGAATTTGAGATGATGATGGCAGACTTTGCAGAGGGATAGGCTGTGGAGTTGGTAAATCATCATGGGCAATGAAAACCTCCCATTGGATTCCTTGTTGTTCTAGTTGGTGTGAGAAAATCACTTTGATGAGGAAATGATGAAAAAGGCTTGAAATTTGTTGGGATGGAGGTTTCTTTTGCATGATGGAAGACATTTTCTCAATACTTTTACAAAGGTAGTAGGGCAAATGTAGCAGCTTGGTTTTGGTGAAATGCATGAGGAGACTTATGTGGTAGGAATAGACTCTGAAGAACCTACCCTCACAAGTGAAGTATTTCATAATGATCTTCATCACGAGAGAATATCTGTCCAATAGATGAGAGAAGGGGAACATGGTTTTGCAACCATCTTGAAAACTTGGTTTCAAGAATGGGTGATAGTTGCTTAAGTCCAGATGCATTTGCTTGAACCACCTTTCTCCTATGCAAGGTATTTCAGTGGCCATAAAGATGGCATTGGTGGTCAGCTCAAACTTCACCCCAGCTAGGTGTACTTGGTGGTTATGAAGGTTTAGGGCAAAGAGCTTGGTTAAATGAGGGTGACTCTAGATATTTTGTATTTTTTTACAGAATTCATAGCATCCTAATTCTTGAAAACAAGAAAATATAGTGGGGGAGGCTATAAGCTCTTCAGTTCTTGTCAGATCAAACCTATTTGGCTTACCACCCTTCCTTTGCTACTCTTTAGGCCTTTGACTTGCCTCATCAATGTCAACACTGCCTTCCCTAGGCATTTTGTCCTTCACCTCTACCTCAAGACCTTTTGAAAATAATTGACACTGCTTGTGAAAGGATGTGAAAATGGTGAATGAGATGGTGAGGTTTTAATCAGGTCAAGGCTCAGCAGTGTATAAGCAAAGCGTTTTCTTAGGATTTCACTGCCTTCTCTAAAATCAAACTTTCAATTTTCTTTGTAATATTATCTTTATAAAAATAGGAATATGTGGGAAAAACTCAAAATACCTCTCAAAATATCTCCACAGCTGAAAAAACTGGCTCAAAACACCTTGTGGGTAGGTCGGGTGCCTCCTGAGCGAATATCTAGGCAGCTCCTAAATGCGCTGTCATGCAGCTCCTGAATGAACAGGAGTGCAACATGGATGCCTCCTAAAAACATTGTTGGGTCACCTTTGAATGGAGTCGGGTCACCTCCTGAACGGAGTCGGGTCACCTTCTGAATGGAGTCGGGTCACCTGCTTGGCAGCCCTGAATGCGTTTGGGTCACCCCTAAACACTATCGTGCAACTCGTGAACGTCTTTGGGTAGCTTTGAACAAACTATCGTGTACCCTTGGGTAGCCCTAAATGTGCTGTCGTATGGCTTCTGAACAGACAGGAGCATAGCATGGGCGAAGGCTGCACATTATCAGTTGGGTTGAGGCTGAAAGTTACAATCGGGCAGAGTCTGTACGTGGAGTTTTCTATAGGCGCGCACCGCTTCTGCACAAGAATGCAGTGCCCTTCAGGGATTTTTATGGTAGCCTTGCACAAGAGCATAGCGTGATTTCTCAGGAGTGCAGTGCCTGGAAAAACTACCCGAAGAATTTGTCAGGATTTCGAAAAATTGGAAAAACCCTCAAAATTTTTTGCAAATAACCAAATGGAGCTGGGAGATGCTGTCTGGGCTGTCTTTATATTCCTTTGAAAAAAATTAAAGATACAAACCCATTTTACTAAGGTTATTTTGAGCCTTTTTTCTTTTTCTAACATTCTCTTTTCCTTTTGCAGGTAGTGTTATAAGAGACAATGTTTTTTGGTCTTCTCATCTCTTTTGGAGCTGGCCCCCTTTCAAAAACCCTTGGCAACTAGTGATTTTGCTTGGTTTTTCCATTTTTTCATATTGAAACGATTTCCTCTCTTTACTACTCTGATGGATATTGACCCTTTTTGAGAGTTTTGTGTGCTTCATACTGATACCCTTTTTATCTTTTTCAACTTTAGAAGGTTGCTTTGAAATGTCATCTAAAAACCTTTTGTCTCTTTGATGGATTTTTATGACCTTTTGTTGTAGTGAAAGAATGTTTTCTTTAACAAACTCCTAAAACTATTGTCTGATATCATCTTCTACTCTCTTCATGTAGTCAACCAAGGAGACTTTTCATTTTGAATTTTTTTTTATTGAGTCTTTGGTTGGTGCACAGTTGTGTTTATGTGCTACTGCCTTCAGGACCTCATGCATGGGGTCTTTGAAGGGAAACAATTTACAACAATTTGTTATGAGTCCAAAATCCTCCTTGTGAAGTTAGGCCTTTTCTATCCTTTCTCTTGCTGTGGAAAGTCATTTATGGGTTTAGGCCTCTTACTTTGCATCTGTTTTTCTAATAACTATAATAGAGAATTCCTACAAAAATACTTTATCACAGGTAAATTGTTCTTTTGCATGCTTGATTCTTGATCAAGGAGATACCTTTGGAGGCTTTGGTTGTCTTTGGAAAATGATAAGTTTCACCCTTGTTTTAACTTGACTTCACCTTTGAATATCTGTAGAAATATTGAATTTAGAACCATGACAATGCATAACCTAGGAGACTCTATATCACTTATTGTGATATCCTTTGCTATAGGTCTTTGACTGAAAATCTTGAATCAGGGTTTGGAGGTGAAGACAAGATTTTGACACACTTTTATGCACTTCCATCTTAGACAACTTAAAAAAATTTGATTTACCTAAAGATCTTAGAAAGGGAGTTTAAAATCACCATTGCTTGAGACACTTGGCGAGTAGAGGAAAAGTCTAGGTTAGTTGGCGATCTAAGGTGTGAAAATAGAGGGCTTAGGAAAACAGAGACAAAGTGTTATAGGTAGAGGTGGAAATCATAGTGATAATGATGGACATCAGTCTATGATTTGGTCTTCTCGGACTGATAGGATGGCCATGCCTTGATAGAGTAGTAGGATAGTGAAAAATTTATCCTAAGGATAATGAAGGCAGTGATATTTCTAGAACTCATGAGACTTTTATGAGTTTTGTTTCTAGAAATATTGGAAAAGAATTTAGTCATCGAAACAGGTAAAAATTACTGATCACTAACAGTGGCTCCACTTGGGGAGGGCAGCTCCTTTTCAGGAGGTGTCCAGAATTTCAGATCTGTTGGTTTATGAGGACCAGTGCCTCATCCATTGGGCGGATTTTCTTCTTTTATTTTGCTTCTGCTTTCCTGAAGTATTGATTTTGATAATATGAAAGCATGATTAGCTTCAACTTCACTTCTACCTACCCTACCTACTTTCCTAACATTTTCTCTTCCTTGGGTGCACTTGAACTGGAAAACCCATTGACATATTTTCTTTTTTGAAAGAAAAGAAATAAACTATCTACTTCTACACTTATTTCTTCCAACAGTTCAGGTTATGCTAGTGAAATCTTCTTATTCTCTACCTAGTCTATTTAACTGTCAAGATTAAGAAGTATGACAGACTTCATTCTCAAAGCTATTTGACATGAAATTTAAAGCGTGAATTGAACCAGGATTAGACAATATGATCCATCATGAGTCGTGGCATCAAGAAAAACTACACACAAAATTTATTTTCATAGGAAAATAAAACTAGAAGGTGGGAGGGCTATGTTTCATCATTTTCTAAGCATCCCTATCCTTCTCTTTGGTTCAGATTTTAAGCATGTGGAACCAGTATCTTTATTTCCTAATATATTTTCTTCGACAAGTCAAGCTTCAATGATCGACCAACATTTTTTCACTAACTTATCAACAATAAATTTAAAACATGTGCAGCCATGATTAGGCTAGATGACTGAACAAGACATTCTTTTCGCACCAGTAGTGGTATTTAGACTTGCACACTTTCAGTACTACTATTTTTTGGGTATGGGGATGTACCTTGTTTTTAATTTTCCCTCTTTTTAATTTTTTCGTTGTTTTTTACTTTTTCTCTTTTTTCATTCAAAACAATCTAAAACTAAAGGTAGAAAGATGCTTATAGTGCCGAGCTTATTCGATTTCCTATCTATCCTAATCTAACTTATACAATATATACATTCAACTGGTGAACTCTCTTTTCCAATACAACCAATCAAGAAGATGATTCCATGAGGGATCTTGGTTTAGCTCTTTGACTCTTTTGAAAAAATCAAAAGGCCAATCCCACCTCATTTGTGTCTGAACAGTAGTGCCTAAAATGTTCTTGAAATTCTGCATCAAACTACTCTTGACATGTTTTACTCCCTCTTCAAATGTCTCTACAAATCAGCAAAGGGATCTTGAAACAATACCTGAATGTGAGGATTTAGAAAATGAGCTTGATCCAGGACTGCTTCTTCCTCCACTTGGTTGAACTTGGGACTCTTTTGGGAAAGAAACTCCTTCTCTTTCTCAGGATCATCTGCACTGTCTGATTCATCATATATTGCCATGTTATCCTTTAGCAAACATGATGGGTTTTGATAGAGTGGGTTGAGTTCTGTGTGAAAACCACCATGTTGACGAGTAGGAGCACTCCTTGGCAGCAAATTTTCTTGAGAAAGAAGTGCAACAACTTTCTTGTGATCACCAATTTTCAAGCCTTCATTTTCTTCCAAATTTTCTAAGCTTTCCTCATCTCTGTCATAGTTGTTATGCATTGGTTGGTTACCTTTCTCAAGTTGATGAAACTGAGCTTCCTCCCAAAAACCAAGTGCTGAATGATTTACAAAGTTAGCTTCTTTTGGGAGAACATCATCATTATCAACATATTGATCAAACATTGGAGAATCATCAATATAATTAATGTTACCAACCACACATATTGGACTATCAGATTGTTTCTCTTTGAATTGATCTATAAATCCATTTTATGTTATTTGATAGCTAGGATTAGGAGGAAAATAAATAGAAATGTTCTGTTCATATAAAACATTAGAGGCTGACTGCATATTTATAAGCTCATCTATCTCCTCTTCAGTTAAAAAAGGAGGCATTTTTCTCTTTCTTTGGATATAACTACAACAACCCTCTTTCTCTTGGGAAGGCTGATTTAGAGGTTGAATGTCTTTTTAGGCCTCACCTAAGAGAGATGACGAATCATCACTTGTGTTTTCAGAGAGATCATGTAGGTTCTCTTCATTTCCCAATTGACTTCATCCTCAATCAACTTTTCTTGATTTTTATGAGAGTTAAATTGAGCATGGGATTCATGAATAGCTACTAAGAGATCTTCAGTATGTAAATTTCCTTTCAAAATCTGGAATAAATTAAAGCATATGGGTAGAGATCCTAAATTTTTTTACTTCTCCTCTATTTCAGATTTTGTGATTTCAAGATGGCTTGAGGGAAATAGTTCTGGATATGAAAAATGGTTTTCATCATCCATCTTGTCCCTAATTTATTTTTTATAGCATTCCACCTTGTTTTTATTTGCAATTTGTTTGTAGTGTTCTCTTAGTAGTGAAGCACAAGATATAGGAAGGTATCTAGTACATACTGTTGAGCCCCAAAGATGTCCTTCTCTTTCACCAAATTTCACTTCAAATCCTTTGTACCTTATCAGTTGCAGGCTTAAAAGATCAATAGGATTAATTAAAGTCACTTTAGGAATGCATATAAGGACTGACTTGCTATATTTTCGTCGTTTTGTTGTTGTAGTAATTTTTTGACTAAACTCAGCTACAAAATGCAACCATTATGTAGCCAGTCGCCTATTCCACAGCTATCTTCATGTTTACACAGGTTACAGGTGTCACTTAGAGGAAAAATGCATATGGTTGAAATCCATACTTCATCTACATTGTTACTTGTCCTCTATGAAGTCAGAGTAAAAATCTCCAAGTGGTTATGAACGTGGAAGAAATCAAAACTAAGAGGTAGACTTCTACCGGGACAAGAACTCTACAGATGTCTTTAGCAAGAGTACGAGGCTTCCACAAGAGTTCTAATTTGATTTTAATTGGGAAAGACACTTATCCCTATTTCCTATCAAGGGTAGTTATGTATTTATTTTATAAGAATGACTCAGGAGACCGAGAGACAGTTAGCTAGATTGATGTTTTGTTGTTAGATCTCAAAAATCCATAATACTCTGTTTCTTAAGTATTTTCCCTTTAATGAAATACATTCAACTTGATTACATGATCTAAGGCAATATTGAGGAGATTTGTATGCTAATCTGGTGGTAGAGGGCCCCTACTGCTCGAGAAGCTCTGTGCATATTGTTTAGATAAGTAACTTTAGCTCTGTTTCATTACTAATTCAAGCAAAATTTTTTAATTTCATGCTTTATGCTAACTTACATCGAATGTTACAGCCAGTCTTACTCTTATGAATTATTCAAAAATATCACTAACACTGAATGATACATAGCTGTAGTATTTAGAGCTTAGTTGCATTTTCCTGAATGTTATTTTTTTATGCTCACTCACATCAAATGTTACAGCCAGTCTTGTTCTTATGAATTGTTCCAAAATATCACTAACACCGAATGAGATAGAGATGTAGTATTTCAGTGATTAGTTGCACTTTAGTTCATCTGTAAAACTTCGGAGATTAATTGCACTCTAGTTAAGTTCTGTTCACTGTATTTCAAGTTTGATTGATTACATTCTAGTTCTGTTCTGTTTAATGTATTTTAAGTTTTATTAGTTAGCTGTATTTTAGCTCTGTTTCATTATACTTCAAGGCCTTCATTATTTACAAATTACTCTTGTTATTAATCTCTTCCAACACATCATCATATGGATAGGAATTAGTGATATCTATTCAAGGCCTTGATTGTTCTGCAATTTCTTATAATTTTACAAATAGCCTTCTTCCAAAACTATTCCAAAAGATTTCTAACTCTCGAATGAGGCTTAGTAGTGACAATTTGAGTTGCAGAATGGATTAATTTCAGTGTCATAAGTTAATTTAGAGTAGGGTTCCTTACTATGCTACAAATAATCTTTTCTAATTGTGTTCCAACAAATTTCTAACCATGGATGAGATTTTTGTGATATTTTAAGTTGTTGTTTACTTAGAAGAACCTCATTGCATTAAGCTTATCCTTTTCTCAAGCTATTCCAAAACACTTCTAATGAATGAATTGGACTGAGTTCATGTTATGAGTTATTTTTCTTGACAAGTTTTTCATTTTCTGTTCTTAGGTGCCATACATAGTTTAGAATAGCCTTTGCTCTATTTTAGTGTGACCGGTAACTTCCTTTTGTTAGAAACTTAGTTCTTTTCCTCTTAGCATAAAAACACAAAACCAAAAACACTAAAAAAAACACTAAACACAACGAAGTAGGAAGTAGATACCTAGGCACATATAGTGCACTTCACTTCAACAGTTTACTAGCCCTGGTTGATAATTCATGACATCAATTTAGGAACACTAAGTTGAGTAGACACATACTTTACAAGCTTCTTCACTCTCTTCTTTGCAGTCTTTATTAATATGCATATTTTGATTGTTATTCTTGTCCTGTAATGACAGAGTTTGTTCTTCCCAAGGAAAAGGTATTGGTTGTTTTGAATAAGTAGCACCAACCTCAACCTTGTACTCTTCCTCTTTCCTGCCAAGTATATGCATCACTTTTCTGATTGTATCTATCAACATTTGTAGCTTTACCTCTGAAGATATCAGTTTCTCTTGAGCTACTTTGTCCTTCTTTATTGCTTCTAAATTTGCCTCTCTTTCTAGTATGTTGAATTCCATAGTAATTTCTATATTCTACATTTCTTCCAGGTTTGAAGGGTCTTTTTCTCTTATTTGGAAAGCCATCTCTGGGTCAAGATCATTTGGGTAGTGCAAGAGAGCCCACCCTAGGGGTGGCTTTATCTTAGCAGGTATTGTGTGGTATACTTTACTGAACTTGGCTAAAAATTGTTGTACTGTCTCCTTTGGATGTCTTTTCAAATGTTTGTAGTCCTTTATGATGAGAAGAGAATCTCCCATGACTGCCCACCTATCTAAGAAAAATTTAGTGAATTGATGAAAGTTGTTAATTTTTGCAGCTGGAAGGTCCTTAAACCAAATCTTAATTTTTCCTTGTAATGATAAGGCAAACATTATAATACACACATCATCTTCTTCCCTTTCAAATAGGTCAAGTAAACCCTCAAGATTTTGAATGTGTTCTTCAGTGGTGACTTTTTATTTTTCTCCATCAAATCTGGGTAGTTTATTTGCAAGATTTGCAGGGAGGGCCTGGAGGATAAGAGGCAAAACTAGAGGCTTGTATCTTTCTGGGACCTTTGTGGATATAGGTAGTGCAAAAAGAGACTGATGACTATTTGAGGTTTCAGCAAGAGTAGGAAAGGTAGTATGAGGCTCATGTTTCACTAGATCTTCCATAGGTGTATCTGGGGTAGGCATAGGTGTATAAGTCTGCTCAAGGTCTACAATATGAGGTTCAAATTTTTAAGTATTGAGATATTTCAAATGATAAGTGTATTCTTGATCAAGCTTAAAGTAGTATAGAACATGGTTATAGTTAAAAAAAAAAAAATTTGAATCCAACCTAGGCCTGAGTGCTTTTTCTTTCTAGGATGATTGGTCATGTTTCAGATTCTTCCTCCAGTGGAGTCTTCAGGTCTATTGAGATTTTGTGGAGTCGCCAAGTGGATGATTTCAACTATTTTAGGCCAATTTTCTATCCACCATTAGCAACTTAATACCAATCTAGGGATTTTTGTAGGTTTTCTGAGATCTAAGGAATACTTAGTTTGTAACTTATTCAGAAGGCCCCACCGTGATTGCCATTATGTTAGTGTCCTGTTATTGGTAGATTGGTAAACCAAATGATAGGGTAACATCAGAGCAGTCTTTGGAGTCATAGGACCTAGCCT
The DNA here is from genome assembly GCA_034641835.2 of Pinus albicaulis. Classification (NCBI taxonomy): domain Eukaryota; kingdom Viridiplantae; phylum Streptophyta; class Pinopsida; order Pinales; family Pinaceae; genus Pinus; species Pinus albicaulis. Next base: position 889,339,334 of record CM076581.1, on the reverse strand, counting down.
TCCTGGACTCAGAGAGGGCTCTCTCTATTATGCGAAGTATGTGAACTTGTTCGCTTTGGATGGTTGATTTTAGGCTAGTTGTTAAGTGTGGGTTTTTTGTTTGTTTTGGTTGGGGTAAGATGATTAAGTAGGATAGGTGGAGTGAGAGGTTATCAAATCAATTGGGCTATGGATTCTATGAAATTATTGATATCTCAATAGTGAATCTGGGTACATAATAGGGAAAATCTAGTGTAGTTAATGGATCTTTAAGTTAATGTGTGAGGTGAAATGGACATTAGGTTTGGGAACCAAGGTAGGGAAAAGGGAAGTTAAGAACCCTTTGTCAAATACTTATGAAGAGAGAGGTCTTAAATACTGATAAGAAAAAGATACTAATCATGAGATATGGCACACCATTTTCTCAATCACAATACTTTTAGACAAATAAACATTTAAGATAAACAATCTAGTGGACCAAGGAAGCAAGAGAACTAACCTAACTTCAATGATTCTACTTTCAAGATTTGAAAACATACAAGAGAAAAATAACATCAATAAATGAAGAGGGAATTCCTAAACATCATTCATTAAAATATAAAGAACTTCGAAGCAAACTGATAAGCATATTCAAAGGGAAAGATCGAAACAAGACCTCTTTGACTTAACCTATCAATCAATACATCAAAGAGAGACTTCAAGACAGAGTTTAAATAGAATTACACAAGCAGGGCTTACCATGAATCATGTTTATAAACTATCATATTAATCCAACAATAAAATAGACAAGCTTAGGTGGGCCTAAGGAGCAATGAAGAATTATTTAAGCTAACCCAGCAGAAGAAAACATGAAAACAATAGCTAACAGGAGGACTGAGGTGCCTCAAGCAACATTTCTCATCTTATACTTTTCTGAGCTATTGCAAAATAAAAATATGGACATATGGAAAAAAAGAAAAAACATGAGCGTATGAGAGATACATCACCATTAAATGAACTCAAGGATCCTGCAAGCAAGCCTTCATCACCATCAATCAAGGCAATCCATCCACAAGCTCCACAACACTAAATTGTTCTTAAAAATTCAAAAACCATGTATTGATCTTAACACATCAAGTTCCCAACTATTTACAATGAATCCTCATGCCGTATATAACAAGAAAGGAAGAGGAAAGCCTACTAGAGCATCTAAAAGCCTATTGGCCAACACGAAATATCCTAACTTGTCCTTGAGGACTTGCAAGGCCCAAGGCAAAAAAATATCTAACAAATATCTTTTCCAGCCATATATAGCAATTAAATTGACTTTTAGGTCCTGAAAAGAATATGAAAACTTTCCAAACACACATTCTACCCAGTCACCTACAGGAGTGCAACACATTGTGTCAAAAATTGAAATTATGCCAGGAGCACAGCACAAAAATAGGCCTTTTGCAGAAGTGTTTTGGAGGCCTTCCCGATGTCAGAAAAGGCTCCAAGATCGCTCGTTTGAAAGCCCTTGAAGTATAATTTCCATATATACCTTTATTTATTCAATCTAATCTCTAAAATTTTCCCAAAAATGGAAAATTCCAAGACTTCCAGGAGCATAGCACATGCTCAGAAAAGTGGACAGAAAGGTGCAAAATTGAGTGTTTTTGACCCTTTTGGGGGGTCAAAACAACTCCAATTGAGCTGAAAATTGGTGAGAATAATCCTATGATGATGGGGAATCCAAAAATGTAATCCTATCCTCCTAAATATGCCATAGGAAAAAGCGCAACACATGGTATGTTGTTGTCCTAGCTTCAAAATTTGCAAAAAACAAAAAGTTGTTCAATTTCTCTCAAAATTGGTAGGTAGGTGCCTCATGGGTCCCTGGAGACCTGTAGAGAAGCTTGGGCCAAAATAAGAAGTATAGCTTGGTATTTTTCATATTTTGGTGTTGGGCCCTCATTTTGGGCAATTTTGAGTTTTTTCCTTGCAACTCGGTTTCTTTGTTCATAGTGCTCAATCATTCTCCTTTGCAAGTTCAAATATTTGTTGGCCTTCTCCAATTTGGCCTCAAGATGTATGTTGGCCCTTTCAAGCCATGATTTCCTGTTATGCTCAATTTCCATGGCAAGGAGTTTAGTGAGGGGAAATTATTGTGCTTGGGCTGATTCTTGCTCCTGCTCTTGTGCCAAAGCCTTTCTTAGACCCATAGTTCTAGGCCTCCTTCTAGATTGACCGTCCTCATCCTCACTTTCTTCATAGGTGCCCATGTAATCCTCCAACTTCACCTGTGCTCTTTGAGCTTCTTTCCAGTATTTGAGCACCCTTGCTTCATAGATGGTCTGCTGGCCACTCATCTATTTGTTCTGCATCTGCAAGAAGTGAATGACATCCTTAGCTCTCTCTAATTAAACTTCTGAATCCCTAATTTGTGCATTCTTGTCTTGTAGAAGGGAGTTCGCAATTCTTGTTTCATTTTCATCATCACTTTATATGTGGATGAGTTCAAATTATCTTTCCTCCTCATGTTTTTCTACTTCCTTCTTCATTTTTTGTTTACCTTTGTCAATCATTTGAGTTGAGGAGGATGGCATGGCCCCTTTCCTTTTGGAGGCAGCTGTTAGGTCCCTATATTACTAGTATAGTCCCATATTGTTGTTATTGTAACCCCCTTATTGTTATTATTGTACCCTTGTAAACCCCATATTGTTATTATTGTGCCCTTAAATTATTATTGGTAGGTCGGCTAGGACTACATTGTGGCCCCACTAGGATTACATTGTGGCCCCATGGACTCCTATATATAGAAAGGAGGTTTTGTCATTTGTATCATCCAAGAATTGTTCATTTATGTAATTTAATGGAGGTTTCCCCTCAAAGTGTCTTATTTATAAGGCATTGATATCTCTTTTCTTCTATTTTTGGAGTTGGTTTCCCAACATTTGGTATGAGAGATTTGGATTCTAGGGTTTCGCTGCTCCAAACAGGTCGTCGTGGAATTTTCGCTATAACGTTTTTTATAAAAAGTTTCAGAAGTTGATATTTTTAGGGTACGAAGCCGAAATCCTGAGGAACATCGTCAAAAAATTTTAGAGCTTGCTTCATAACATTTTCGGAGATATGATCTGTGGAATTTAGGTCTTTTTGCAGGGTCCTCAATTTAATCTAAACAGGTCATTGTGGAATTTGCACTATAAATTTTGTTCTACGAAGGTTCAGAATCTGAAATTTTTAGGGCGCGAAGCTACAATCCTGATAAAATTCGTCGCAAAATTTCAGAGCTTGGTTCACAATATTCTCGGAGATATGATCTATGGAAGGTAGTTCTTTTTCAGGCTCCTAAATTTCATCTCGAAGAGGTGATCGTGGGAAAATATTCATAACTCTCTCTTTGAGCATCGGATTGGAGTGACATAAAAATTAGTCACAATTACATAGACTGTAGTTTCTTTGGTATCAATTTCAGATCTAAAAGATGAAACAGTGCCACGTGGAAAGTTGTACAAGTTCACTCTACTGAACCAATCCATAATTAGGTCATTGTCAGAGATTGGACATAACTTTGCCTTGGAGAATCCAAATCAAGTCAAACCTGTGGCATTTGAAAGATAATTCAGAAGGATACCTCAGTGCCAAATTTCAGATATTTAATTTCCACAATCACAGAGATAATCCAATTTCAATATCGAGCTCCTCAAAAGCAAGAAAAAAGTGTGTATTTTTTTTCTCGGAATTGCGTAAGTCTTTTTTGAAGAATCAATTTGAATTTATTCCAAAGGAATATTGTAGAATAGATATCAGTATTGGGTTCTAAAAAATTCCCCGTAAAAATAATTCAACATCCATTAAGCCTTAAGAAGGCTCTTCCATCACTCATGAAGATGAAGAATTGCAACATGATCTATCAAAATTACAAGAGCAAGTGCACCAAATTTCGCTCTCGCAAAGAGCAACAAAAAATGAAATGGAAGTTTTAAAGGAAGGCATGGAAGCAAAGATGGATGGTTTGAAGAAAGGCGTGGAATCTAAGATACATGGCATGGAAGCTGGCATGGAATCTAAGATGGATGACATGGAAGCTAAGATCTATGAAAAAATGAAAGAAAACATGGAAAACATGAAGAATGATCTAAAAGAAGAAATGGAAGGTTTGACAAAGTTTATACAATAAATGTTTCCTAATGGTGAAAAGATAGTAGAGGAAACTCATGATGAGAAAAAAATAAATGTTAATCGTGACTTCATAAACTGTAATGTTAGCGGGAAGAACCACCATATTCCAAAAATGGATATGAGGAAGTTTGATGGAAAGGATCCTATAACATGGATACTACAGATGGAGCAATATTTTGATCTCCATAATGTGAAAAACACACAAAAGGTATGCAATGCAACTTTACATTTAGAAAAAAATACATTTGTATGGTATCGATGGCTTTGCTCCCGTAAAAAAATTGTCACTTGGTCAATTTTTATGAAGGAAATGATAGCACATTATGAGGATAAAAAGAGCAGCACCTTCTTTAGCCAATTGATAAACCTCAAACAAAAGGGTTTAGTGGGGGAACACATTGAGGACTTCCAAAAATTGAATATAAGGGTAACTGATATTCCGGAGGAACACAGGATTAATCTCTTCATAGGTACTTTAAAGGATAACATCCAACATGAAGTTCATGTTTTGGAACCTGATTCATTGGAGAAGGCATTCAGGTTGGCAAGAAAAATTGAATGTAGAATTATGGTGACAAGGAAGCCTATCACTCACTTCTATAAAGAAGGAACTGTTGCTACGCCTAGATTTCTGCAACCTACCAGGTTGACACCATAAAAATTGGAAGAAAAAAGAGAAAAAGGGCTTTGCTACAGTTTTGATAGAAAATATAATAAAGGTCATAAGTGTGCTGAGAAGAAATTAATTTACATAGATTGTGAAGAGGAAGAAGAAAATGAACAAGAAGAGGATATACACCAAAAGCCAGCCTTAGAAGAGGAAGAAATGAGTCCGACCATATCATGTAATGCATTGGCAAGAATTACCACTCCTAAAACTCTCAAGATAGAAGGACATATCAAGAAGAAAAAGGTAATAGTGTTGATTGATTCAGGTAGCACCCATAATTTTATTCATTGTAAGGTAGCCAAGGAATTGAATTGTTTCCTATACCCAGCACTAGAATGTCAAGTGATGGTTGAAAATGGAGGAACTATAAAATGCTCTAGAAAATGCCATAATATCAAGCTAACCATGGGGGAATATGTATTGAATAGTCCAATGCTTTCCATTCCTATGGGAGGAGCTGATGTTGTACTAGGAGTACAATGGTTACAATCTTTGGGGACAGTAGCTTTTAATTTTCAAGAAATTTTCTTGAATTTTTTTTCAAAAGGAAAGGAAGTCAAATTACGGGGTATTGCAGGGAAGCCAGGAAAGATAATAAGCTCTAATGTCATGAAAAAGCTTCTAAAGAAATAACAATGAGGTGCAATTGTGCAATTATGCTCACTAGAAGTTCCAACATCAAAATCATCTATTTCTATAGATCTCCAACAGGTCTTGAACAATCATTCCAAGGTGTTTGAAACCCCTAAAAGACTCCCACCTATTCGTGATCATGATCATGCTATTCATTTGATTCCAGGAAGTGTTCCTCCAAACATCAGGCCTTATAGATATCCTTATGTCCAAAAGAGTGAAATTGAATGTATGATTGCAGAAAAGTTAGAGGCGGGTATAATTCAACCTAGTCAAAGTTCTTTCCTTGCTCTTGTAGTATTGGTACACAAGAAGGATGGATCATGGTGCATGTGTCTGGATTATAGGGAGCTCAATAAGCTCACCATTAAATATAAATTTCCCATTCTTGTGATTGACGAATTATTGGATGAATTACATGGAGCAATTTATTTTACCAAGTTGGATCTTTGTTCAGGATATCATCAAATTAGAATGAAGGTTGAAGATATTCCAAAAACAACATTTCGAACTCATGAGGGTCATTATGAATTTTTGGTCATGCCTTTTGGCCTTACCAATGCACCTTCTACATTTCAAGGGTTGATGAATTCCATTTTCAAACCCTTCCTTAGAAAATTTGTGCTAGTATTTTTTTGATGATATACTAATCTACAACAGGTCTTGGAAGGATCATGTTGAACATGTTGACAGGGTGCTCAAACTATTGCAGGAGAAATAATTATATGCAAAAACATCCAAATGTTTCTTTGAGTACAAGAGGTGGAATATCTGGGTCATATTGTATCTCACGAGGGTGTTAAAGTAGACCCTAACAAAATTAAAGCCATTAAGGAATGGAAAGTCGCCACAACCATAAAGCAGTTGCGAGGATTTCTCGGGTTAACAGGGTATTATCGCAAGTTTGTTAAGAATTATGGGAGAATAGCAGCACCTCTAACAACATTATCGAAGAAAGATGCATTTTCATGGACTCCTGAAGCAACTAAGGCCTTTGAACATCTTAAAGAGGCAATGTGCCTAGCACCGGTCTTAGCTACGCCAGACTTCACAAAAACCTTTATCGTGGAATGTGATGCCTCAGGAAATGGAATTGGTGCAGTTTTAATGCAGGAAGGAAGACCCATTGCTTTTGAAAGTCGTCCAATCAAAGGAAAGTATTTACAGAAACCTATTTATGAGAAGGAAATGTTAGCAATACGACATGCACTAAAGAAATGGCGAACTTACCTAATGGGAAGACACTTCAAGGTAAAAACTGATCATGATAGTCTTAAACACTTTTTGGAACAAAGACTATCTTCAGAAGAGCAGCAAAAATGGATCACAAAGATGTTGGGTTATGACTTTGAAATAATCTACAAAAAAGGAAAGCTTAATGTTGTTGCAGATGCACTCTCAAGAAAGAATGAAGAGGTGGAAGCATTGCTTTGTGCCATTTCTATTATCCAAACAGATTGGATAACCAAAGCAAGAGATGAATGGAAGAAGGACAAAGATGTATGGACACTCATTCAAAAGTTGCAGCAAGATCCTAGTACATCTGATACATTTAGTTGGAAAAATGATTCCTTATGGTACAAAGATCTCTTATATCTTTGTAATAATTCCCAACTAAAACAAAAGATTCTTCTGGAATTGCACACTTCTCCTTTAGGAGGACACTCAGGATTTTTAAAAACTTACCACAGGGTGAAGAAATAATTTTTTTGGGATGGCCTTAAATCTGATATTCAAAATTTTGTGGCGAAATGTTTGGTTTGCCAGCAGAATAAAGTGGAAACAATTAAGACCCCGGGACTTCTACAACCTTTATCCATTCCAAGTCAATGTTGGGAGGAGATTTCAATGGATTTTATCACAGGTTTACCTAAGTCTGAAGGAAAGAGTGTCATTATGGTGGTAGTTGATAGACTTACCAAGTATGCACACTTTTGTGCATTATCTCATCCATTTAAAGCAAGTACATTTTATACTACATTTATGGACACAATTCAAAAGCTACATGGAAACCCAAGGGTTATTGTGAGCAACAAAGATCCCATTTTTACTGGAAATTTTTGGACGGAGTTATTTTCTTGTTTGGGTACTCAATTAGCTCATAGCTCATCTTACCATCCTCAATCTGATGGTCAAACTGAGATAGTAAATAAATTTTTGGAAGGATATCTTCGTTGTTTTGTATTTGATAAACAAACACAATGGGTCAAGTGGTTACCTCTCGCTGAATGGTGGTATAACACTTCCTTCCATACTGCAGCAAAAATGACCCCATTTATCCCACTTTATGGATATCATCCACCATCCATCACATCATATTTAAGATAAAATTCAAAGGTTCAAGCAGTGGAAGATCACATCGAACATCAACAAGAAGTTCTCCAACTCTTAAAGGATAACCTGAATTTGGCACAAAATCGAATAAAACAAAAGGCAGATCAACATTGCAACAAGAGAAGTTTTGATGTAGGAGACTGGGTACTTTTACGTCTACAATCATACAAACAAATGTTCCTCAAGCAAGCTACTAAGGATAATAAATTATCGCCAAAGTAATATGGTCCTTACAAGGTGTTTCAAAATATTAGTACTATGGCATACAAATTGTAGCTTCCTGCTTCTTCACGAGTGCATCCAGTTTTCCATGTTTCATGCTTAAAGAAGGTTATAGGTTAAAATATTCCAGTTCAAACAATATTTCCAGAACTTGATGAGGAAGGAAAAATCATATTGGAACCTGAAGTGGTCACGGAAATAAGTACTCGACAGCTACGAAATTGATCAATTTTAGAGTATCTCATCAAGTGGAAGAACTTACCCACTGAAGATTCTACATGGGAGGATGAGAATTTTATACAGAAGCACCTAGAGCTACTCAAGCGTTGAGGAAAACACTTTTTTGAAGGAGAGGGTCATGTTAGGTCCTTATATTACTAGTATAGTCCCTTATTGTTGTTAGTGTAACCCCCTTATTGTTATTATTGTACCCCTGTAACCCCCATATTATTATTATTGTGCCCTTAAATTATTATTGTTAGGTCGGCTAGGACTACATTGTGGCCCCATGGACTCCTATATATAGAAAGGAGGTTTTGTAATTTGTATCATCCAAGAATTTTTCATTTATGTAATGTATTGGGGGTTTCCCCATCGAAGTGGCTTATTTCTAAGACGTTGACATCTATTTTCTTCTATTTTTGGAGTTGGTTTCCCAATAGCAGTAAACACATGCCTTTCTCCTCTTTGATAGGTAATGGGGAAAGTTGCAACAAGTTTCATTTGCAAACTTTGATCATCAGTGACCTTAGGACTACTTTTATCCTTATGTATGATCTCTATGTGTACATCTTTTTCACCTTGCTCTTGACTGCCCTTTTGATAAGCATTCTCACTATCTCTTATGCCATCATCACTGTCTAGACCCTTAGGACTATCATCCTCTTTTTTGCAATGCTAGAAGTGTCTTTATCACTACTTGGTACATCTTCATCTTCATGAATGTCCTCTTCTTCATCCTTTGACCCATTGTTTTCACTGTCAAACTCAACCTTTGTATCACTATTTGCACTCTCTGTGGGGTCATTGTCATAGGCAATCTCATTAGTCCCTCTTATACTTTGATGGTCACTTTCTTCCTCACTAGGTGAGTTTTCCTCACTTCTCTACCCACTGTATTCTTTGTCTTGTCTATGGTCTTCACCTTCAATCTCAATCTCTATTTCATAACCTGTATCATTTAAATTTTTTCTATGCTCACTGTCCTTGGCCTCAGAATTTGTCCCTTCACCATTATGTATACTGTCCTCTTCGCTGATTTCTTCTTCACTGTTTGGTTCATTAGCTTCATTATTGGGCTCATGATCTTCATTGTTTTTCCCACTAAAATCACTTTTAAACTCTATTTCTTGGCTACTCTTGCCATCTTGGTCACTGTCTTCTTTGTCCTCTTTGCTGCTTTAATATGCCTCCTCTCCACTGTCCTTTATATTTTCAGTGTCATCTTCTTCATTGTTTACTTCTTCTTCTTCTTGAATGCCATTTGTTTTTTTACTGTCATTAGGTTCACTGTTTTCCTCTTTTTCTAGCTCACTATTTTCCTCTTGATAAGCGGCCTCTGTCCCTGTATCCTTGGAGTCTTCATCATCACTTGACCAAATATTTTGGTCTTTTATCTCATCATTGGGCTCATTTCTTTCATCTCTGTTTTCTTCTTCATCAACACTTTCTTCTTGGTCACTGCCTTTACCATTTTCCCTTTCCTCTCCTTCACTGCTTTCTTCATTTGCATCACTTCTTTCATCTTGGTCATTTTCCTCTCCTTCACTGCTTTCTTCTTTTGCATCGCTGCTTTCTTCATTTGCATCACTACTTTATTCTTTGTCATCTTCCTCTCCTTCACTGCTTTCTTCATATGCATCACTTCTTTCTTCTTGGTCATCTTCCTCTCCTTCATTGTTTTCTTCATGTTCTAATTTCTTAGGGGAAGGTGAATCAGGAAGGTCTATTTGAGGAAATGATTCATGTGAATAGGATGAACCAAGGTTAGTGGAGGGTGATGGAGGTGTGTGAGGAGGAATTTGAGATGATGATGGTAGACTTTGCAGAGGGATAGGCTGTGGAGTTGTAAAATCATCATGGGCAATGAAAACCTTCCATGGGATGCCTTGTTGTTCTAGTTGGTGTGAGACAATCACTTTGATGAGGGAATGATGAAAAAGTCTTGACATTTGTTGGGATGGAGGCCTCTTTTGCATGATGGAAGACATTGTCTCAATACTTTTACAAAGGTAGTAGGGAAAATGTAGCAACTTGGTTTTGGTGAAATGCATGAGGAGTATTATGTGGTAGGAATAGACTTTGAAGAATCTAGCCTCACACGTGAAGTATTTCATAATGATCTTCATCAGGAGAGCATATATGTCCAATAGATGAGAGAAGGGGAACATGGTTTTGCAACCATCTTGACAACTTGGTTTCAAGAATGGGTGATAGTGGCTTAAGTCCATATGCATTTGTTTGAACCACCTTTCTCCTATGCAAGGTATTCCAGTGACCATAGATATGGCATTGGTGGTCAGCTCAAACTTCACCCCAGATAGGTGTACTTGGTGGTTATGAAGGTTTAGGGAAAAGAGCTTGGTCAACTGAGGGTGACTCTGGATCTTTTCTACTTTTTTATAGAATTCATAGCATCCTAATTCTTGAAAATAGGAAAATATAGTATGATAGACTATCATCTCTTCAGTTCTTGTAGGCTCATACCTATTTGGCTTCCCACCCTTCCTTTCCTGCACTTTAGGTATTTGACTTGCCTCATGAATGTCAACACTTCCTTCCCTAGGCATTTTGTCCTTCACCCCTACCTCAAGACCTTTTGAAAAGAATTGAAAATGCTTGTGGAAGTGTTGAGGAGGTAAATCCCCTCTGCGGACAGAGGCGATCCCTACTAGCCCAGCAGGGGTCTAGCAACAATCAAACAATGTTATGACGCAAGCTCCTAGTTACGAATGGAAAGACTAGGAATAGAAGCCTACCTCGATTCCAACGCTATGATCTGAAGAAGAAGCGTCCCCGTTCCTCAGCCTCGGCAGATCACAATCCCTCCACGATCTCCGCGGATGAACACCTGCGCATGGAAGAAACGAACAGATACAAGTATAGAAACCAACATACGTAACTAAACATCAGTCAGAAATGACGTTACTCACATTAACATGATGGAAAACGGAGTGGAACCATAATCATAATCATCTATTGAATAATAAACGAAGAGAGATTACAACCAAGTTCTGACATCGTGGTCTCCTTCGGACGGGTCTCCGGTCGTCCACGTCTCGCAAAGCTCGCCAAGGAAAGGGAAAACCTCTCCGGAGTCTCTTGAAAATGGTCTCCTTACTTGAGTCAGCCTTAAGGGAAAGAGAGGATTCTTTACAGCACAAAGGCTCTTGGGAATATGGAGATACAAAGCTTAGGCACTTCAAGACTAGCTTGCCATGGATTTGAGCAGGCTTTTATAGATGGGGAAGGAGGGAGTTGGGATCCCTATTATTATGGGATTGGCCCTATCAACAAGGAAGGTTCCATGGGAGGTGGGAAAACCACTTCCCTTCCATAGAACTCCCGCAGCCAAACCTCCCAACTCAAGATAGGCAATGGTTTGTGAGTTTGTTGGAACTCAACTTCCACCATCTTTATTTAAAAAACAGTCCCTAAATTGGGTGGCGCGACTACTGCTCTATTACAGAGCGCCAGTTGGCGCGACCTCTTTGCAGGATTTTCCCCATTGGCACGAGTACTGAACTGCCTGCCCGCGCCAATGACAAAAGGGATGTTTTTCATGATTTTTGCAAGGAGATGTCTCAAGGGCAAATGAGGCTCATGCTTAGAGGAATGCATTGATGATGTTTTCAAGGCATGACAATGTTCACAGGTCACAAAATGGGTCCTCCATTGTGCGGGACGGGGAATGGTAAGGACGGTGACAAATTACTGTGTAACAGGAAGGATATGAAAATGGTGAATGAGATGGTGAGGTTCTAATTGGGTCAAGGCTCAGAAGTGTATAGGCCAAGTGTTTTCTTTAGGATTTCACTGCCTTGTCTAAAATCAAACTTTCAATTTTCTTTGTAATATTATCTTTATAAAAATAGGAATATGTCGGAAAAACTCAAAATACCTCTCAAAATATCTCCACATCTGAAAAAACTGGCTCAAAACACCTTGTCGATAGGTCGAGTGCCTCCTGAACGAATATCTAGGTAGCTCCTGAATGCGCTATCATGCAGCTCCTGAATGGACAGGAGTGCAGCACGGGCACCTCCTGAATGCAGTGTCGAGTCAACTTTGAATGAAGTCGGGTCACCTCCTGAATGGAGTTAGGTCACTTTATGAAAGGATTCGGGTCACCTGTTGGGCAGCCTTGAACGCATTTGGGTCACCCCTGAACGCTGTTGTGAAACTCGTGAACGTGTTTGGGTAGCTTTGAATGAGCTATAGTGTACCCTTGGGTGGCCCTGAACATGCTGTCGTGTGGCTCCTAAACGGACAGGAGCACAACACGTGCAGAGGTTGCACGTTATCATTCGAGCTGAGGCTACATGTTACGTAAGGGTAGAGTCTACACGTGGAGTTTTCTATAGGTGCACAACGCCTTTCCACAAGAACATAGCCCCCTTTGGGGATTTGTATGGCAACCTTGCATAGGAACGCAAGGTGATATCTCTGGAGTGCAGCACTTGGAAAAACTACCTGAAGCCTCTGTCCGGATTTCGAAAAATTGGAAAAAACCTCAAACTTTTTTGCAAATAAGCAAATGGAGCTAGGAGATGCTGTTTGGGTTATCTTTATACTCCTTTGAAAAAAATTAAATATAAAAACCTATTTTACTAAGGTTATTTTGAGGCTTTTTTATTTTTCTAACATTCTCTTTTCCTTTTGGAGGTAGTGTTATAAGAGACAATGTTTTTTGGTCTTCTCATCTCTTTTGGAGCTGGCCCCCTTTAAAAAACCCTAGGAAACTGGTGATTTTGCTTCGTTTTTCCATTTTTTCACATTGAAACTATTTCCTCTCTTGACTACTTTGATGGATGTTCACCCTTTTTGAGAGTTTTGTGTCCTTCATACTGATACCCTTTTGATCTTTTTCAACTTTAAAAGGTTTCTTTCAAATGTCATCTAAAACCTTTTGTCTCTTTGATGGAGTTTTATGACCTTTTGTTGCAGTGAAAGAATGATGTCTTTAACAAACTCCTAAAATTATTCTCTAATATCATCCTCTACTCTCTACCTGTAGTCAACCAAGGAGACTTTTCATTCTGAATTTTTGTTTATTGAATCTTTGGTTGGTGCATAGTTGTGTTTATGTGCTACTGTCTTCGGGACCTCATGCACGGGCTCTTTGATGGGCAGCACCTTACAACAATTTTTTATGAGACCAAGATCCTCCTTGTGAACTTATGCCTTTTGTATCCTTTCTCTTGCTGTGGAAAGTCATTTATGGGTTTAGGCCTCTTACGTTGCATCTGTTCTGCTGATAACTATAATAGAGAATTTCTGCAAAATTACTTTATCACAGGTAAACTGTTCTTTTGCAGGCTTAATGCTTGATCAAGGAGATACCTTTGGAGGCTTTGGATGTCTTTGGACAATGATAAGTTTCGCCCTTGTTTTAACTTGACTTCACCTTTGAATATCTGTAGAAACATTGAATTTAAAACCATGACAATGCATAACCTAGGAGACTCTATATGACTTATTGGGATGTCCTTTGGAGTAGGTCTTTAACTGAAAAGCATGAATCAAGGTTTGGAGGTGAAGACAGGGTTTTGACACACTTTTATGCACTGCCATCCTAGAAAACTTAAAAAACTTTTATTTACCTAAAGATCTTATAAAGGGAGTTTAAAATCACCATTGCTTTAGGCACTTGGCAAGTAGAGGAAAAGTCTAGGCTACTTGTTGAACCAAGGTGTGAAAATAGAAGGATTAGGGAAACAGAGACAAAGTGTTATAGGTAGAGGTGGCAAGCATAGTGAGAGTGAGGGACATCAGTCTATGATTTGGTCTTCTTGGAGTGATAGGATGGCCATGCCTTGATAGAGTAGCAGGATAGTGAAAAATTTATCCTAAGGATAATGAAGGTAGTGATATTTCTAGAAATCACAAGACTTTTTGTTTCTAGAAATCTTGGACAAGCATTTAGTCATCTAAATAGGTAAAAATTACTAATTACTAACAAGTAGTTTTCAGTTATTTTAGGTGTTAAAGTTATAGCTCGAGGATCTAGCAAGTTGGGCAGATAATTTGCAATGTAAAGAAGTCTATTGATAGATAGAACATCAATGATCAAAGGGTTGGATGATATTGCACCAAATTGAAACTCTATAATTTTTTTTTTCAGTTTTAGTAATATACAGTGACATTTTACTTCTAGACCTGGGATTCGAATGCGGTGGTCAATGTTTTTTCTGCTCTATATCTTTCATGTTTAATCATATTCAGTGAATTTTATCTCTAATTACTCAAAACTCATGGTGACATGATTTCACTTCCTTTAGAGGTTAAATTTTTGTGTTTTTTGTATGTTGTGTGTATGTTCCATCTGTTATTGAAACATCTATTTGCCTCATCTTCCATTAGAAGAATTACTATCATTGAATTTACTGATGTTGACCCCATAGCCCAATGGTAGCAAGCCTTTCATTTGAGAGATCTCTCTCAAACTGTAGAGGCTAATCTTTAGTTAAAAGCAGCTTGAAAGAGTGACATTAAGTTGATTGATAAGCATCCTATAAGGATCAATTTGGTGATAACATATGGGATGATTTTATCCACGAAGAGAAAAAATGGAGTGAGTTGCAGGTATAGAGATGAAAGAGAAAAATTCTAACCCTCACTATAAATATATCTAATGCCAAAAAAAAATGGGGGACCTAGTATAGGTTAGTGGGACATAGAGAGAATTTCGGTTCTTGTAATCAATGGTAAGAAATGATTGGGTCATATCAAGTGTTTCGTGTGTCAATAGTTTGACAAATATGCTTCTTAAGGTCCGGATAAGAAAGAGAAGGGCGAGAAATAACAATAGAAACAATTTGAAAGGAGTGTAAAAGCATTTGTTAGAGTGGATGATATTTCATCCAAGCTTGTGACATACTTCTCCATTATCTCATCTCTTTCATACAACACAATGTATGGTGTCATATTGTACATGGATAGTGGAGCATCCAAACATATGGAATTTGACAAGCTTCAAGAGTATGAGACAAGCATACAAGTGTATGCTTGATGATGATTTCAAATATGAAACAACAAGAATGAGATATATCTCACTTAAAATGCCTTTGGGTGATATCTTTGAGCTCAACGGTGTTTTATATGTGCTTGGATTAACTCAAAAATTCCTTTCAATTTTAGTAATGACAAACCTATGATATATTGTTGAGTTTCAAGATCACCCTAATAGAAAATATATGCTGATATCCTAGTTTAGGTTTTGGCTAGAGGACTCGAGAGGGTGGTGGATACAAGCTACAAGAAGACCATGTGAGAACCCTAATGCATGATAGAGCTAATTCGCAGAAACTTTAGCACAAGATCAAAATAGCGCAAAAAATGTGTAACCCTATAAACCAAGAGTGTTGCTAATAATTTTTCTATATATATGGAAACATGAAACAAAGGAAGATGATACATTTTCTTAATAAAACAAAAATCAATTAGTAGTATAGTGGAAAAATATTAAACCTTAAATTATTGTGATAAACATATACTAATCATTTCCTATGCACAAATTAAACCCTACCAAAAAACTTGAACCATTATAATATAGACACTGAAATGCTACCTATTTTGGGCCCAGATTCACTGAGAGGGGTTGGCTTCTTAGGAGAGACAGTTTTTTTGGCACTTCTTTTTTAACTTCCTATTTTCTTTTCCATTTCTTTACTAGAACCTCGAAAACTCTGATGTCCTCCATAGGAGCTGGTTTTTTAGTTTTTCGATAGTTTCAACAACTTTAGGCTTGAGATTCAGTAGCAGGGCCTTCTTGACACCCTTAAGGGTCTTGTTCGGGGTTTTCACCACTACCTTTTTTAGGGTTGATGTTCGTGCATTCTTCTTCACTACTTGGGAAGACATTTTTGCTCGAAAATTGATGATAGCCTTCAAATATGGAAGAAATGAAACAAAATATTCAAGGAATAGTTATATACTTGCTCCTCATACTCCTCTTATTAGGTTTGGAATGAGCTAGTTTTGCCTCGTACTCTGAAAAATGGCACTGTCTAAAAAAATTAAACCCTCTCCCTAAAGTAAATATCTTTTTCGCTAAAACCAATACGTTCTTTATTTTTACTTATAATTATTATTTTTGAAAAAATTAAAATTTCCCAACCCAAATAAAAAAATCGGTTAGTGTTATAATGAAAAAAATTATATTTTAAATTATATTTTAAATTTTACAATTTGAAAATAATAGTGAGGTACTGGACCTCGAGTGTGCTGTAGAGCTCGTCTTTCTCAAACGTAAGGAAACAAGTTAATGGCCCATGACCTAGAGGCATATGGGAAGATTAAAATTTTGTCCCATTATGCACCACTAGCAGGTAATTACAGGTGGCATAGTTTTCCTTGAACAATAGTGATGAGTCAACCTACATTAGCAGATAACATCCATTGATGGTTTTCCTCGTTGTTGGTTTTCCATTGAGTTATGATAGGTCTTCTCACCATTTAAAAAAAACGGTGAGGTGATATATACCTAGTATGGAGAAGAAATTGTCACAAACTAGTAAACATAATGTAGTAGAATGGGTTATCCTTTGTCCCAAAGGAAAAATAGTATTGTCTTATTTATGGTGAATAGGATCAATATTAAGAAATCAAGTCGAAGCATATGCATTAATTAAAGGATTAATGTTGACAAAAGAACACACATTTTCTTCTTTGATTGTTGTTGGCAATTCTAAAGTCCTTATTCATCACATAGTAGTTGATTCTCTTCCATTTGTGTGAATCATGTGCTCGAGGAAAACAACCAAGAATAAGATGCAATGGAATATGAAGGAGTGAATTAGAATTTGGGTGAATTGAGGTTCAACGAAGGATTAATGTTGACAAAAGAACATCATTTTTCTTCTTTGATTGTTGTTGTTGATTTTAAACTCCTTATTCATCATATAATATTTGATTCTCTTCCATTTATGTATATCATGTGCTTGGGGAAAATAACCAAGAATTAGATGCAATGTGTAATATCCCAAAATGGGAACATGTAGCAATACTTCACACAATATAAGAACTTATAGCAATATGGACAATAAATCTAAGTACAAATCAGAATATGAAAAAAGAGCTGAGCCATTTTATTATAATGGAGATGAATCAGTTACACAAGTACAAGATATCGGTAGATCTAGCCAAAACGATGAGCTAAGATCACCTAGAAAACATGTGTGATGCATGTACAACATAATTGTTGAGGCTCTGTAGCAAATACTGCGCTGTCTCTTCAGCAGAATATAAACATGGAGTTGTAGGTTGAAAAGAAAAATGCAGATCTACTCAAAACTGGAGCTCTGATGATGCCAAGATTCAATATCTCGCCACTGTGATGGATTCCCAAGATAACCTAGAAAGGATTTTCCAAATCTACAACTTTGGAAAAATCACCTCCCCAGGGTTTGATCCTTGATTTGCTGGGAAATACAGATTTGAAGCTAGATCTAAAGAATATATGGCTGAAACATGTGCTCATATCAGATCTATGCTTGAAGGGTTGATCCCTTCCTCAGATCTATGAGCTAGGAGCTCTACATATAGCTCCTCAACCCTCCAAAAGATGATTGCAGCTGCTGCAACACAACTGCCACTGAAAACTGTGTTGTGATGGAAAGAGAGGTCTTTTTCCTGCTGAAAAATGATGCAATAATATCCAGGCTGATAGTAATACTGATGGCAATTTGAAGGAATGATCCTCCACTGGATTGCTAGCTGAAATACTAACAACTTCCTTCCTCCTTTCAGTTCTGCAATATGGATAGCGTTATTCTTGGAGAGAATACTGCTGCTAGGAGGTCAATAAATTTTGGCCTGATTCCAGATCTATAATGTGGCTTTGGGAGTGCAATTATATAAGCCCAAGTGATGAGAATAATCCCCCAGCTTTTTCTCCAACTGAAGTACTGAAGACAACTACCACCTTCCAAATTGATCTTTAGAAAAACACAATTTTCTGAATATGAATGTTTTGCATAAAGTAGGAAATGAAAATGGCACTTAAAGCCTGATGTATAATTAATTAAAAACCTTTTCCTTAGATATTACTCAAATAAAGAGGAGGGATTCCTACTCGGGAACACCCTGTGCTAAACAACACCTTCAATCTTTGCTAAACAGCCTAAGATTTTAGTGGAATGTCACTTGACAATTCCAGATCTAAAAGATCATACATAAAAATAATCCAATATGCCTTTCACCTTTGCCTTCATCTCCTTTATAATGATTGAACCCCCTCAAAGCTTGGCCCTAACCTCAACTTTGTTGTCTTAGGTGGATAAGATCCTCCAAGTGAGACTGCATTGTTTGACCAAATCAACCAAACAGTCTAGGTGTAATGTACACCACTCCATCATGTGTGCTTCATTCCTCCACCACTTCATCATTAATGCTCAATGACCCCTTGGTTTGACATCTTCAAGATCTTAGTTGACTGAATCAACCCTCCATGATCTCTCTCATTAAATGAGACATGATCTCCAATCTAATTCACATTAGTAGTTGCTCAATTACCTATTTTTGTAGATCTAGACTAAATTAATCCACATTCACACACAAAAAGTGGATATTTATTATTATTGGGGATTGTGGGTCCCTCCACCCTTTTATTTACTTAATTCATTAAGAAAATCAAGGACTCTAATATTCCAAATGTAATGTGAAAAGTTGGGAATATTACAGTCCCCCCTGGCAAAATGTTGCTTGTCCCCAAGCAACTACAAAGGTAGATGCAAGGCCATCTATTCCCCTCCATAGGGCATCCACATAAGGAAGGCTTCCTCCATTTTTTGCAATAGGTTATGTATGTTTGGTTCCAAAGTTGTCTCTTAAAAGCATAAGGAATGACCTGCAACTATTTGGCTAGTTGTCCTCTTCCCATCATGAAGTACAAAGTGACAACCATGTGATGTCCAACATCATCAACAATATATGAGAGACATAAAATAAGGTAGGTCTTTCCAAAATGGAAAAGCTTCATCATACAATACATATCTTCATCCCATGTTTCATGAATTATATTGAGCATTGAGATGCTCCCATACTTAGCCCTGTTGGCCTTGTTGGATCCAAAATCCATCTCAAAGTTATGAAAAAGAATAAGGGAAGAAGAAATATGGGTATACAGATATGTCAAACCATATTCTCCTAACAACAACCACCGGAGTAAGGCCCTTTGCTGCCATCCTCCATCTCCTACATGTAAGATGATCAAGCCAAACTCCCCCATAAGCAACCAAAGCAACAAGAGATCTTGTTGCTTCCTTTCCTCCTCATGTGCATCATGAAGCATAAGAATAATAATGGACATATGAGATGTCACACCAGCCCAATACAAAGAAAAATCATCAATGCACATCATGAGATCATTATGCCAAATTTTAAACAATACAAAACACATAGACATAGGAGATGTCATGTGGTGGCCAAACTCTCTCAAGTGAAACCAAAATGAACATTCCTTCCCTTGCTGCAATTTATCATTGAAATACAAGGCATGATTCAGAAAATGATGAGCTATTGGGTGGTATCCATACTCACCCAAGAGCAGCCAACATAGCCATGCCGCCTTCTTCATTTCATACATGTTTTTCAAGGCATGGATCAGAAAAATAGGTGCCTTTGGAGAGTGACAGAAATCTCCCAATGGAAACCAATGTAACCAAGCATGCTAGCCCATACAAGTCTGCAAGTGGTGCTGTAACCCCTTGCTTATCATCCTTACCCATTCACTCCCATGGGGATGATGAATGAGGTACTACATAATCATGGAATCCTCCATTTGTAGAATGCCATCCTTCCCAAACTGTTGAAGAGCTTTGCATTCCATGAAATGTTGAAATTCATATCTAATGAGATCTCTTAATGAGATTCTCTCTCCATCAAAGGCCCTCCAAAACCAAAGAATTTTTGGATTTAATGCAAGTAGAATTTTCTCTTTGAGCAGTGAGAGGCTCATTGAGAAAGGGTCATCTAGAAAGGAGAAAAGATTTATCATTTCAAGATGTCTACCATTTGTCATCTTTGCTTCCATTGCTTCATGAATGAAGATACCTCTAGAGTGTTCCAAGAATGATGAAGCCCTTTCTTGGTCACAGCTACTAAGTGACAACATTGTAGATTTGCAGGGTGATACATGCACTATCTCAAAGCAAGTTACAACACTAATCTCACAATCAGTTTTTGTACATAGGATAATGCTAATCCCATTTTCTGAAACCCTACATATCAACTCAAGGGGTTGAATGTAGCTCAACAATGATGAACAGGGATAGTTTTTAGTCTCCGCCTTGATTAGATCAAGGGTCCTCTGCGATGTGATATGTTTCTACTTCAAATCAACATCTTGTTCATATCCTTGGTTATGCATTGATCTAGAAACCATATGTGCTGAAATTTTATGCATACCTTGGATCAACTAATATGTGGGAACCTCTTGATAGAACATAGAGTTCCTCCAACTGGGACAACAATGTCTTCAAGGGCTGGTAAGAGTGATGGTATATTTTCTTCAAGTGTACCATCATTGGTATCTTCCTCCTCCTCCTCATGCATCTCCTAATCCATGCATGCGACTCCATATGTCAAGAGCTCAAGACTATCTTGCAAAGATGCAAGTGCCTCTTCTTTAGATACAATTACTTTTGTAGTACGTGGTGAAAGTAGAGACCCCTCAACATCAAACCTTTTCCTCAGCTTATGAAAGAAATCTGAATACTTGGTCACCTTTGCATGCTGTAGGTGCCCAAACCTCCAATATTCTGCTTCATCTAAAACATGAAGTGCTGCAATTTGAACAGCCCCTTCTTCAACCACAAGATGTAGCTTGAAAAATGAATCTAACTCCCTCCTCCAAGCCTTGACATTGCTTGAGGAAGATCCATCAAATGTAGGAAAATAGAATCTATTATGCCTCTTCCTTCTATTGTTGCTATAGGATCCTCTCTCTTCTTCGATTTTGAAGAGTTGTTAGACAGATAGCTTCTCCTTGAATGCTCTAGACTATGCTTTGTACTCTTCAATATACAGACTGAGAGTCTGATGAGTCTCGGGTTCATTCCTTCCTTTACTTCTATACCTCTCACCTTATTCAAAGAAAGTGGGCATAGTGGATCTATGAGGAGATCTAGAATTATTCAGTCTTCTTTGCTACTGATAGGAAGTGCTTTCCTCATCAAATCTACTTCTTGGATCTTCTTTTTGTTCTTCCTCCTTCATTTGATAGACCCCTTTGGAGAGATCTTGCATGGATCTAAAGAAAGGAGTGACGGTTTTTTTCATTCTCCATGATCGATCCCATCTATCTGTTCTTCTTTCAATGTAAAAATATGAAGTGTCCACAAGTTGAGCCAAGGATCATTCTCTGATACCACTGTAATATCACAAAATGGGAACATGCAGCAATACTTCACACAATATAAGAACTTACAGCAAGAAAGACAATAAATCTAAGTACAAATCAGAATATGCAGAAAGAGCTGAGCCATTTTATTATATTGGAGATGAATTAGTTACACAAGTACAAGATATAGGTAGATCTAGCTGAAAATATGAGCTAAGATCACCTAGAAAACATCTATGAGGTAGGTACAACGTAATTGTTGAGGCTCTACAGAAAATAATGCGTTGTATCTTCAAAGAATATAAACATGGAGTTGTAGGCTGAAAATATAAATGTAGATCTACTCAAAACTGGAGCTTTGATGATACCAAGATTCAAGATCTGGCCACTATGATGGATTCCCAAGATAACCCAGAAAGGATTTTCCAGATCTGCAACTTTGGAAAAATCACCTCCCTGGGGTTTGATCCTTGATCTACTAGGAAATACAGATCTGAAGCTAGATCTGAAGAATAGATGGCTGAAACATGTGCTGAGATCAGATCTATTATTGAAGGTTTGATCCCTTCCTCAGATCTATGAGCTAGGAGCTCTAGATCTATCTTCTCAATCCTCCAAAATATGATTGCAGCTGCTGCAACACAACTGCCACTAAAAATTGCGCTATAAGGGAAAGAGAGGCTTTATTCCTGCTGAAAAATGTTGCAATAAAATATAGTCTGATGGTAATAAATATGGAAATGTGAAGGAATGATCCTCCACTGGATTTCTAGCTGAAATACTAGCAACTTCCTTCCTCCTTTCAGTTCTGCAATATGGACAACGTTATTCTTGGAGGGAATACTGCTACTAGGACATCAATAAATTTTGGCCTAATGCCAAATCTGCAATGTGGCTCTGGGAGTGCAGCAATATAAGCCCAAGTTATGGGAATAATCCCTCAACTTGTTCTATAGCTGAAGTACCAAAGACAACTACCACCTTCCAAACTGATCTTCAGAAAAATGTAGTTTTCTGAATATGAATGTTCTGTAGAAATTAGGAAATGAAAATGGCACTTAAATCCTGATGTTTAATGAAGTACAAACCTATTCCTTAGATATCACTCAAAGAAAGAGGAGGGATTGCCCCCTAGGAACATCCTATGCTAAACAACACCTACAATCTCTACTAAATAGCCCAAGATTGCAGTGGAATGTCACTTGACAATTCCAGATCTAAAATATCACACATCAAAATAATCCAAGATGATTTTCACCTTTTCCTTCATCTCCTTTATAATGATTGACTCCCCTCAAACCTTGGCCCTAATCTCAACTGCGATGTCTTAGGTGGATAAGATCCTCCAAGTGGGACTACGCTATTTGACCAAATAAACCAAACAGTCTAAGTGCAATGTACAACCCCTTCATCATGTTTGCTTCATTCCTCCACCACTTGATCATTAATGCTCAATGACCCCTTGGTTTGACATCTTCAATATCTTAGTTGACTGAATCAACCCTCCATGATCTCTCTCATTAAATGAGACATGATCTCCAGTCTCATTCACATTAGTAGTTTCTCAACTACCTCTTTTTGCAGATCTAGATTAAATTAATCCACATTCACACACACAAAGTGGATATTTATTCTTATTGAGGATTTTGGGTCCCTCCACCCCTTTATTTACTTAATTCATTAAGAAAATCAAGGACTCTAATATTCCAAATGTAATGTGAAAATTTGGGAATATTACACAATGGAAAGTGGAGTGAATTCGAATTTGGGTGAATTGGGGTTCAATGGGAAAACCTAATCATGCCCTCTCCCTTGACATTTTATTCATGCAATTAAAAAGGTAAAGACCTCCTCACCATGGGTACCATTTGTTCAATAAAAAAATATGCAACATGGAATTGAATCAAATGAATCCCCATGCAATGGAGCTTCAAGCCCTTTTAACTAATCATCCCCCATACCAGCCAATGTGATAACTGCTAGAGGATGGGGAGGCCAGTTCAAGGGGACGAAATGTCATTAAAAACCCCATTAAAGAACTTTAGAGGTCTAAAATGGGCCTCCCAAGAAAAATGTACAACAAAAATAAACTTTATATGAACCAATAAAATTCAAGATGATGATGTCAACCATGGGGGATGATTCACCATTTTTTGGGTCAAAAAGTAAAAATATTAAAAAATAATAAAATAATAAAACTATTTTTCAAATTTTATTTTCAACTTATCTCCCTAATTGTTTACTCGAATTTCGAGTGAGAGTACTCGTTGGATGCAAAATTTAATTCCTCATCCAAGGAGTACCCATGTTGCATACTTTCGATGGACCATGCTACATGAAAAATGAGAAATACATGAAAAAATGATTGAAATCACATTTTTCATGTATTTATCATTTTTGGTGTAGCAGGGTCCATCAAAATTATGCAACATGGGTACTCCTTAGACGAGGAATCAAATTTTGTATCCAACGAGTGTTACCACTTGAAATTTGAGTAAACCCATAGGGAGATAAGTTGAAAATACTAGTTGAAAAAGTAGTTTTTTATTTTTTCCTTCTAAACTTTGATGATGTAATATAGTATTATTTTGTTATTTCCACTATTATTTTATAATTTCCTTAGGAGGCCCACTTTAGACCTCAAAATTCTCCTAATGGAGTATCGGTCAAACCATTCGAAAGGTGGGCCTTTTTTTTAGACCTGATCACGCTAATGTCCTGGAAGAAGAAATATATCCTAGTGTGCATTGACGATGTTACAAAATGGGTGAATGGCATGGCACTGGATCCAACAAATTAACATGCAATTGTCGATTTTCTTTATGAGGATATTTTTTCCAAGCTCAGTGTGCCAAGAGAGATCATATAGACCAGGGAACACAATTCACGTCCAAAATAATCAAATCTATCATGGAGCAGTATCATATTAGGCATTGGAATTATACTCCTTATACAACTTATGATAATTTAACATTTGGAGGTGATCACTTAACAATCGCATCTAAAATCTTAATTCTAATTCTAGGTCAAAATGTATCTTGCCTTACATTCATGCAATACAAGTCCTCCTTGCATGGAAGTAGGTTCTATGCAAGTAATCAATAACTCAAAACTCATTTTTCATAAGTACATCTCAGGAATGGACTAGAAAGGAGCTATATTCTTTAGCATCAATGCCCATATTTGTGACAAATAGTGAATAACTAGTCCAAAAGTGTAGTATCCTAAACTTGGAATTTTCTACAACAATAAGAATACCTTAAGGTATTACAAAGTTGGATAAAAAAAAGTAATCAACACATGTAATGTGTTTGAACACATAGCCATCATAATAACAAACATATCAACAAACTATGCATTTATACAGTTCACCGACTGGGGGAAAGCAACTATTTTTTCCTTAAAAATGCTATTTTATGAGTATTGAGCTTAAAAAACGTAAAATAACGGTTTTTTCCCATATAATAGGAAATATAGGACATGCATGAAAAACATTTTCATAAAAAAATACAATTAGCCAAGTTAAACAGGCCTCCCATGCTCACAACTGCTAAAAATGGGCAAAACCCCAAGACTACAAAATGCCGGAGCAACTGCACCAGTGACTGCGCAGTAAAAAGAGAGGTAAAATCAGAAAATAGAGAAATATATCTGATAAATTTATTATAATACTCAATTAGGTACAAAAACAGAGATCTAATCTCTTTTACACAAATCCATGAAGACCCGGCAAGGGTTTCTTATTAGAAAAGATGTACATGAGAAAGCTGCTACAAATCTGTGGCTGAATAACGATGTATGGCTGTAGCTCTGAAAAATAATTTCTGAACATACAAATAAATGGTTGTAGACTCCTTTTCTAGCTCTCCCAAAGAAAGGCTGATCCTCCTCTTGGGAAACTAGCTCCTCAAAATGGGGTTTCAACCCCTTCCACTACACACCTTAAGAAATAACACAGTTTTCCGAAGAGACTATGTTTTTGATGAAGGTATATGCTTGGCCCAACACCAGGTAGTGGAAAATTCAGATCAGAAATCTCCTCTTATATTTCTTGAACAAGATCTCTAAAGAAGAGTAGGGAATTCCCACCTGGGTAAACCCTTGCACTAATCAGTGCAACAACTTAGCTAAACAGATAAGTCTGTAGGAAGTCTAAGTAGACCTCATGAACATATAATCTCCAATATTTCCATACGATTTCCATCTCCTTCATTATATAATTGATGAGTTTCCTCACCAAGGGTCCCACCCACTATGAGGTTACTTCCATGCAAAGGCTCCTCCACAAAAACTGTGCTATCCAACAAGATGGTTCAATGCATCTAGACAGTTTTTTTGACTTGGTCAACCTTGAATTTTTCTTCATGCCTTGTCCCTTTTCACACTCAAGGTTCCTTCATTTTATCTAGCTATATTTGATCCCTATTCACCTTGAGCTGCCTTTATTTAGAATCCACTTCTTTGAGAGTAATTTATGTTGACTTGGTCAAACTTGACCTTGCTCACATAGCTTAGACCTTGTTCACACATGTGGATGTTTGAACTAGTTATTACGTGATCCCCTTTCACACTAGGAGGGATTTTTATTCATACTTGAGCAAATTATGAGCCTCCTTGCTCAATTATTCATGCATCTAGATTACAAAAGAAAAATTAGCTGAAGCTAAATTAGGAATATTATAGTCTCCCCCTCCCAAATGTTACTTGTCCTGAAGCAACTACAAAGGTGCTGCAAAATCTCCCCTCTTCCTCTTGTGGCCTGGTCATCCCATAGTCTCCTCCATTGCTTCAGAATTTCTGCAAAAAATCCATCTCCTAGTGGCTCCTCCCAAGTGTGCCAGTTGGTCGTTGGTGAATAAACCCAATGGCTCTCATCATGAAATAATGGAAGGTTGTTGTCGAAACCTTCTTGCTGATCCATGTCCTTCTCAAGAAAGAAGTGATGACAATCATGGGGAATTTCATCATCAATGGAGGTCTCCTTCCTCCATGCTATCATCCAAATAAAAGGAATCACCCTCCAACTTGGTAATTCATAGGAAAGCTCCTCCCAATTTCTCATGAGAGGCATGCCCCAAGTGCTCCACCAAAACATATGGTACACAACATAAAGAAACTAGTGATATGCAATGGTGGTCATATAGTTTCTCATGCTCCCTTTGGAACATGTATTGTAGGAAAAGTAGGGACTTTCTTCCCCCAAAGACACATCCAACAAGTGTGCCTCTCCTCCAGCCATGCCCCCAACAAAGATAAGAATATCTTCAACATGTGGGATCATAAGTAAGATCATGCTAGCTGCCATATACAATAAGGGAGAAGGACAATGGTCCCTCATGTGCAACTAGCACAGTTTTCCTCCTAACTTCCATAGGATATGATATGACAAGTGTCCTTCCCAACACTTGTTTGCTGCTCCATCCTTCTTGCATGATTGGCAAAGGTGTATGATGGTTGGTGTTAAGGAACCACACCATGAAGAGTACATCATCTCTCTAAGATCTCCCAAAGAATGGCCAACATCACCATTTTTCAGGGCCCAAAGTGGCTCATGAGGCTCATCAGCAAAAGTGCCCCCTCTTGGAGCCAAGACCTGCACATGAGTGTTAAGAAAATGCAATTATATAATAAATATATCATGAGATTCGGAAATACAATGTTTATCATACACTTGTTTAAAATCAACATGGTAGCTCATGGATGAGCTCCCTCTCAAACTCAATAAACAAGGAGGTGATAATGTTAACTCTTCCCAAGAGCTATGTTCCTCTTCAACCAAAAAATTATCCATGTACTTAATCACATGAGAGTGCATCTCTTCTTTGAAATTTTCACACATGAATCCATCTAAGATAGTATGACATGTTTTAATGAAACTAGTGGGATTTGAAAACATGACCTCATAAGTTATGTTAAGTAGTTTTTTCTTGAGCTTGGAATCTTTAGTTAAGTAGATATGATCATGAAAATAAATGATTCCATTAAATACTTTATACTTTCCAGCCATTTCTTGCCCATCAAGAACCTTACATGTGAATAGGTCCTTAGAATATTCCATCAAGAGTTGGGACTCCCAATAAGGGTCTAGGCTTCCCAACATTGACAACGTTGTAGAAATCTAAAATGATGCATTTTTCATATTATGGCTCTCCGCCTTGACATGCTTGATGTCAAAGTCACATGTTGGAGTATTCCCAACCTTCTTTTTCTGCCCCTCTTGTAGCCGATCTTGCTCAAGACAAGATTGGAGTCTAGGAAAGTCACCCTTCCCTTGAAAGTTTCTCTCTCTCAAAAACTTCCACCTCTTTTCTCCTGCATGCAAAAATGAAATTATTTTTTTGTTATGTTCAGAAATATTCATTATATATTGGATTATCCTTTGCTGCCCCAAAGCTATTGAATAGCCTCTTGATACTATGCTCATATCAGCACAAATTTTTGAATCTATCCCCTCTAATGCAAATAGATGAATGGAAGAAAGCAAGGTCAACTTCAGAAATTTTCCTAGCCTTCCATCAATAGTTTTCAGCGTTGTAGTGGCTCATCCCAAGGTTCCCCCTTTAAACAAATATGTTGCTACTACATATAGTTGAGATAGCACTTTAGTTTCCCTCCAATCAAGAGGTATTCTTGCTGAAATGCCTCCTTGCAAAGAGGCATCAAGGCATAGAGTATGATGTGAACGTAGGTGGACAAATTTTCCCCTACCTTTGTTGCATAGATCCTCTTGCCTTCTTTGCTATGTCAAACTTTTAGATAGAGAATGGTACATGCTCTTCATCTAATGATGCTGTTCCTCCTCTTTTCCTCCTCCTATCTTCATGATCCCATCACTTGGCAATGAAAGTACATGCTGCTCATGTGTTATGCCAAGAGCTCTATGTGTGAGACCTTTTGGAAATCCTTGCAAGAGTGCAAGAGTTTATTTTCTTGGAGCAAGTGCTCCATCCTCCTCTCCATGAGGTGCTTGAGGTGCTCTTGTCATGACTACATTATTCTCCCATGCCTTCCCTTTCTCCTCTTCAATAGTTGAAGTTGCCTTATCTTCAACAAGAGACCTCAAATGTTGGTCTTATTTTGAAGAAGGAATCTTCATGTCTTTCCTTTGAGAAGAAAGCCCTACATCCAAAGGAGATCTTGCCCTTGGCAAAGCATAAAAAAAGATCACCTCCTCTTCATTAGTTTTCAGAAATGGAGTTGGATTTATAGACCCTCCCAACTCATGCAAACGTTTTGTTTGATGTGGTTTGATAGTTGCAGTAGAAGATGTTTCACATGAAATATCATCAAACCTCTTTACTAATATTTTAATGAACTTTGCATAAGTAAATGTATTTTCATTCTTTAAGTAAAATGATTCAAACAACCACCAATCATAGGCCTTACCCTCAAAATGCAGCGCTGCTACTTAGATGGCCTCAAATTCTGAAACTTGATGTTGCTGCTCAAAGGTGTCTAGCTCCTTCACCCAAGCCCTAGCTAGACATAGAGGTGATCCATCAAAAGTGGATAGAAAGAATCTACCCTCACCTTACTTCTTGCTCCTTGTGCTCTTTTCCTCCTTCATTTGGTAAAATCCTTGGAAGTTCAAGTGACTTTTGAACTCCTCAGATTGATATTCATATTCCTGTAAATAATCACCAAGAGTATCTTTCTTTGGCGCATCTCCTTTCTTCCTCTTCATGAAGAAATTTCTGATAGAACGTGGTAGATATGATGATATGGCTGAGTGCTCATATCCAAAAGATGAGGACTTAGAATATTCCTCCTGTATATATTTTGTTGAGGGATCTTCATGTGTTTCCCTCCTCATTTCTTTGATGCCCTTACTTCCACCCTGCAGATTTGGAAAAAGAAGTTTTGAGAACCTCCTTTCTCTAGACAATAAGGGTTTGCTCTGATTTCTTCTATAAATCTCTTCCTCCCCATGAGAAGACTCCATAATTCTTGGATTAACAGGCTAAGCCAGGATTGTTTCTTTGATACCACTTTAATATCCAAAACTTGGAATTTTCTACAACAATAAGAATAACTTAAGGTATTCCAAAGTTGGAGAACAACAAGTAATCAACTCATGTAATGTGTTTGAACACATAGCCATCATAATAACAATCAAAACAAAAAACTATGCATTTATACAGTTCACTGAGTGGGGGAAAGAAACTATTTTTTCCTTAAAAACGCTATTTTCTGAGTATTGAGCTAAAACAGTGGAAAACATGCCTCCCATGCTCACAACTGCTAAAAATGGGAAAAACCCCAAGACTACAAAATGCCGGAACAACTACACCATTGAATGCACAGTCAAAAGAGAGGTAAACTCAAAAAATAGAGAAATATATCCGATAAATTTATTAGAATACTCAATGAGGTACAAAAACAAAGATCTAATCTCTTTTACATAGATCCAAGAAGACCTGGCAAGGGTTTCTTGTCAGAAAAGATGTACATGAGAAATTTGTTGCAAATCTATGGATGAATAACACTGTATGGCTGTAGCTCTGAAAAATAATGTCTGAACATAGAAATAAATGGCCATAGACATATTTTCTAGTTCTCCCAAAGAAATATTGATCCTCCTCTTTGGAAACTAGCTCCTCAAAATGGGGTTTCAACCCCTTCCATTGCACAACTTTAGAAATAACATAGTTTTCTGAAGGGATTGTGTTTTTGCTGAAGTTATATGCTTGGCCCAACACCAGGTAGTGGAAAATTTAGATAAGAAACCTCCTCTTAGATTTATTGAACAAGATCTCCAAAGAAGAGTAGGGAATTCCCACCCGGGTAAACCCTTTCACTAAGCAGTGCATCAACTTAGCTAAATAGCTAAGTATGTAGGAAGTATAAGTAAACCTCATGAAAATATAATCTCCAATATTTCCATATTCTTGCCATCTCCTTCATTATATAATTGATGAGCTTCCTCACCAAGGGTCCCACCCACTATGAGGTTTCTTCCATGCAAAGGCTCCTCCACAAAAACTACGATGTACAACAAGATGGTTCAATGCATCTATACAGTTTTTTTGACTTGGTCAACCTTGAATGATTATTCATGCCTTTTCCATTTTCACACTCAAGGTTCCTTCATTTTATCTAGCTATATTTTATCCCTATTCACCTTGAGTTGGCTTTATTTAGAATACACTTCTTTGAGAGTAATTTATGTTGACTTGGTCAAACTTGACCTTGCCCACATATTTTAGACCTTCTTCACACATGTGGATGTTTGAACTAGTTATTACATGATCCCCTTTCACACTAGGAGGGATTTTTATTCATACTTGAGCAAATTATGAGCTTCCTTGCTCAATTATTCATGCATCTAGATTCCAAAAGAAAAATTTAATATTCCTATTAGCTGAAGCTAAATTAGGAATATTACAAAAAGAAACCATAAACTCATAATAAAGTTATAAATAATTTTGACCTCCTCAAAATCATCAATACTCCATAAGGCCACAGAAACAAGATCAAAATATTAGGTTTTTTTGTTGAGAAGTGTAGCAAAAAAGGCTCAATTTGATCTTAACCTTAGCCCAATTAATAAAATTCAAAATTTCCACATAAACATACAATTTAGAGGTATTTAACTATGGTGACATGAAAATTTTCTCTTAGTTAGATCACTAAATTCGAGTTAGTGGGCTTGGAGTTTAGTTTTCATGTGTTGATTATTATTTTATAGCAATCCAGTTCAGTAATTTTCAGTTGTACTCAATTAAACTAGTTCTAATAGTTAATAGAACTAGTTGCAGGTCAGTTCTGCATTGTGACAACAATCTAGCTCAGAGATCATCCAATTAACTGATCAATAAATAAAAAAATAGCTCATGCATGCATTGAATTCTTATTGCTCAGTTGTGGTGGAGATTCCAAGGTAGTGTAACATCAGTTGTAAACTAGTTTTGAGTGTACATGTGTTACATGCAATCAGTGATCAATCCTTGGGAATTGCACAATAATTTTGGAGGAAATTCCTAAATAATGGGGGCCAATTTGGTCAAGAATTGTGCAAAGAAATAGTAGCTCAGGTGGGGGAATAAATCTACCAAGTCTAGGTCAGAACTTCTCACTCAACAGAGAGAATAATTATTCATTTGTAGGTGATGTTGAAAGTGAGCACGCAATTGTAATAGATTCTTTATTCAACTGATTAATGAAAACAAGGAATAAGGGTTTTTTACCAGTTAGTTCCCCTAGAAATATTTATTTTCTTGTGTATTTAATTGATGCATGTTTGCACATGTTGTTCTAAATTGTGAATTACTTTCCGCGAAGAAGTAGAGTAGAATTGTGTCTCTTTATTTTAGATTAAATTTCTTGAGGACTTGTAATTCTATCACCAAGTTTCTATAGTTTCACAATTGCTTACCAATTGAGGAGAAATTGATTGCCTTCTAAATTGATCAAGAAGAATATAGGAGGGAGGCCAACTCTAATGTTTTGGAGGGAAGCCACAAAAATAATTTGAATTTTCAAAATATTTTGGAGCCAAAATGCTCCCTCCAATTTTGGACCATTTGAAACAAATTCATTTTTAATATGTTTGACCATGATGGTTTATATAAAAAAATTTCTTCCCTCCATCATAAGAAGAATTTTTAATCCATTCAAATTATTTTATTTAGCCTTTGAATGAAGGACCTTTTCTCTCTAAACATGATCCATAACAAATCCAATTATGCATTACCACATCATCACCCTTTCGGAGTTTTTGACCAAAAGTAGGTGGCTTCAACTTTAATCAAGAATATACCTCTAACTATGGGGGGGCCTTAAGTGATCCACATATCAATAGAATCAACATGATGAATTCTATCAACCTGGAGGGGTCCCATTACAAGAATCATGATGAGCACGATCAATAAGGGCAAGCAAAGTGTGGGGTATGAAAATATTCCAAGGGATCCAAACACTAGAGATAGGATTTCATAAATGCATCCTCTTAACCATGCATTCTAGCATACCGAGGACATTGATGACGATATACTGCACCCACTTTGACATCAATTAAAATATATTAAACAATATCCCCCTTTTTCATTGATGTCAACACACCGATCATAACCTGGCATGTTTCATATGCTCCCCTTTTCTTCTCTTTGTTTCTTTCCAAGATTATCTCCCCCTTTGATGTCAATGGAAAAGGGTGACTGTTGTGTCCTTCTTATTGAAAATATATTTATTTGACATGGCTGCCCCTAACGACATTCTCTATTGCTACATCATCTCTCTCATCAAACATTCTCCCCCCAACAATGAGCTTGCTTGGTGTATCATCTCTTTCATTACACATACTCCCCCTAACAATATGCTCTTCTGCTACATCATGTATTCCAATTGTGAAAAAATTCATTGTGAAACCCATTTTCTTTGTCAGACCCTGGTGGTCTTTTCTTTTTTCCCAATGAATGTCTTTCCTTCCTGGTTCCATGAGGTACACTTCAAAATTATTCACTAATCTCATGTAAAATGGCCAAAGTTGTGACATATGTAACACTCTACATTTGGTTTAAACAACTAATAAAAATTGTTTTAACTTCTTTTGTCATAGGCATATAGGACTCTATCTAGTTTTCTAGCAATTCTACCTCTAGGTTTTGGATAAAATCCTCTATCATTACTCTTTTTATATTCCCTACAATCTCTAGCTTTATGTCCATAATTAAAACATGCATAACAATAACCATAAAATTTGTCTGCATACCTACGTGTGTAGGCTAATGATCTCATAAAGGTGTCTCATACTTGAGAATATCCAAGGCTTTGTTACTCTCTACTTCTGAATTCTCTTCTATGTTATGGGGTCTGGAATGCATCATATTGACTTCTTAAGGCATTGGTCTTCGAGCTTTCTATGTTGGTTTACTCGTTCAAAACAATGAATTTGGGATTCCCTTCATGGGGCTTATTTTATTCTTTGACATGTGGCTTCTGTTTGGTATGAGGCTTCTCTTCATGAGGATTCTCTTCTTCTTTCACATGTGGCTTGTATTCATCTTCATATTTTTCATCCTTCGAGCATGGGGAATCACCAAAATATCCAATACTTGTCTTGATAAGTGGTGATCTTTAAAAGTTGATAATATCATCCAAGACATGTGAGCTCATAGATATTTGATTCCACTTGTCCACTTCTATTCTCAAAGTGACAATATCATGTTTTTGTTTCATGCAATATTCTTCCTTCTGCTTCATTTGACTTCTTGGGACTTACTCAATCCTTTTTGCTTCATCAGGTTCCCTCTGAAGGAGGTGATTTTCTTGCCAAGTTTGATATCTTGCTTGTTCCATTTATTTGGCCTTTCCTTTTCCTTGAGCTGGCTTGTTAATGTGTTTTCCATATTGTTTTCCTCTTGCAAATTTCTTTTGTGATTATACACTTCCTTCTTTTCTTCATCAAGTTCACGATACTTTTCCGGTGTTTATTGGTTATCAATTTAATTTTGAAGATGGATAATTTTAACTACGCCTAGTTAAAAAAAGTTAGCCAAATGTATGTCCCCTACCAGAGATTTCATGTTCCATATGTCCCCATCCATATATTTGATGGTACAAATGTCCCCATACAGAGCTTTTGTGATCCATATTTCCCCGCTTTCATGACCATACAGTTCCATAAGACATAGTGGGAGTTGAGAACAAGTATGGTGAAAGTTTAATGAAAATAATTATTGGCATCAGATAGTGAGAATAATTAATTAATAGGTTGAAACGTTGCTATTGATACATTATTATAATTGATTGGTAATTTGATTGCTTAATTGTGCAACTAAAAGTAATGGAAAAGGTTACTAATGGATAAAAAAATAAGTTCCTAAATAAGGATGTAGCAGCATGGCATGGGAATACAAGACCATTATGTCAACCAAGATAAATATATATACTAAACCATTTATCACTAAGGAGTGCCATAGGAACACAAGGGATAACTAGTTTCAAATTCATGGAAATGTGTGAATAAGAGTGTGTGATAGGGATTTTTAGCAAGTTATAGGTGTGATAAGGAGGGCGTGACAATGTGATAAGTATAAATTGAAAATGAGTATCCTAAGATGAGTTATATTCAAATTTTAGGTAAACAAAACACAATATATTTGTAGTAACAGTAACTTGGTCAAGTTTTTGTAGTTAAGGCAATAATTGGTTGGGTTCCCAAGTCCCAAAAAAAGTAACGATAGTTTTTATAGCATGATAGCTAAGGAATGCTAAGGTGTGCCAAGAAATGAAAAGGCATTCTAACACATGTCAGAAAATGTCAATGCATGTCGAGGAGTGTTAGGGAGTGCCATAACATCAGAAGGGAAAACTAGTTCAAAATGAATGGAAATGAAAAAATAAGAGTGTGTTCCAAGGAGTGTTAACAAATTACAGGTGTCTCAAGGATAAAGTGTGTTAGGAGAAGGTAAGAATAGGACTTGTACGAGGAAAGTCTATGGTTAAAATAAGGGGCTAGACAAAGAAGTTTCAGACAAATGGATAATTTGGGTTAGGCACAACATTTTTTTCCAATGACTTGGTTGGGTTCGCAAGTCACAAAAAATTAAGGCTATCTATGACGGCATGACAGCTAGGGAGTACAAAAGTGTGCTGGGGAATACCTTGAAGTACTAACACGTGCTAGAAAAATCAAAGGAATGATATGCATGCCAAGATAAGCCAAGTTCTAAGGAGCTCCAAGATGTGCAAGGTGCCAAGGTGTGGCGTGAATGCATGCTAGGGAGTGTGAGGGCCAAGTGCAAGGGAAAAAAAAGGGAGAAATAGGTTCAAATGCATGGAAATGAAGTGTTAATGAGCTCCAAATTTTCTAATGAGGGAGTGAAAAGGTGTGTTAGTTAGCTCCAAGGCATTCTAGAGTACTAGGGAAGAATACCAAGATGGGCCAAGTGCCAAGGTGTGCCAATGCGTGCTAAGGAGTGTTAGGGAGTGCAAGGGAAACATAAGGGAGAATTAGGTCAAAATGCATGGAAATGAATGAATAAGAGTGTGTGATAGGGAGTGTCAGTGAGTTCCATGTGTTCTAGGGAGCGAGTGACATGGTATGCTACCCAGTGCTAAGTCATCCTAGAGTGTTAGGGTGATATGCATCCAAGATGTGTTAGGTTCCAG
Source organism: Pinus albicaulis (assembly GCA_034641835.2). Taxonomy (NCBI): domain Eukaryota; kingdom Viridiplantae; phylum Streptophyta; class Pinopsida; order Pinales; family Pinaceae; genus Pinus; species Pinus albicaulis. The sequence goes on along the minus strand of CM076581.1, from coordinate 889,303,677 downwards.
GGTGTGCCAACATGTGTTAGGAAGTGTTACAGAGTGTCATGAAAACATAAGGGAGAAGTATGTCAAATCCATGTAAATGAATGAATAAGAGTGTGTGACAGGGAGTGTTAGTGAGTTCCGAGTGTGCCAAGGAGGGAGTGGCATGGTATGCTAGGTAATGCTAAGTCATGCTAGAGTTCCAGGGTGACATGCAACCAGGATGTGTTAGGTGCCAGGGTGTGCCAACATGTGTTGAGAAATGTTAGGGAGTGTTAGGGAAACACAAGGGAGTACTAGGTCAAATTAATGCATGAAAATGAATGAATAAGAGTTTGTGACAAGAAGTGTTAGTGAGTTCTAGGTGTGTTAATGAGGGAGTCACAATGGATGCTAGAGGCTAGAGAAACATGTCAGGATGTGCCAGGTTCTAGGGTGTTCCAATGCATTCTAGGGAGTGTTATGGAGTGCCAAGGAAACAAAAGGGAGTGCTAGTTTCAAATGCATGGAAATGAATGAATAAGAGTGTGTGACAATGAGTTTTAGTGCATTTTAGTGTGCTAAGGAGGGAGTGAAAAGGTATGCTATAGTGGGAGGCATGCCAAAATGTGCCAAGTTCTAGGGTGTGACAATGCATGAAATGGAGTGTTATGAAGTGCCATGGGTACATAAGGGAGAACTAGTTCAAAATGTATGGAAATGAATGCATCAGATTGTGTGATAGGGAGTGTTAGCGAGTTACAAATGTGTTAAGGAGGGAGTGAAAATATTATAGGCTAGGTAGTTCCAAGGCATGCTAGAGTGCTAGGGCATGCGTTGAACCCAAAAATTGCTTCTTTTTTACAACCCATTTTCATTCCATTGTCTTATTTTTGACCTTCATAACTTTAATTTGGGCATAAATTCACAAGGCTTATGGCATATCAAGTAATTTATCATATTATATTTCATAAATGAAAATTTTCTTTAATTTTTAGCTTAATGTTTACATTATATACAAAATTACAGTGATTCTGCTGCTAACGTATGATTCTGTAGCTAAATCCAAGGTTTGATAGGTTCGAAGATCCAGCTAAGGAATGGGGCATATGAGCATGTGGAAATTAACTGGTAAAAATACTTAACCAATTATGAACCTATACTAGACCAACCTTTCTCACACATTCCTGGTGGAATTGTCACCCTAATAAATAGAAAATTCCTTGGAGTTGATTCCACAATGCATCATAGACTTCCTCAAGAGTCTATAACTTACCTGTAGAACTTTTTTAATTATGCAACTGATAGTTATCATCCCTTATTACTAAGCCTTCCTTATAACTAACATGCAACAAATATTTATAGCAAAATATCGGTTAATTGATTGATCACTACTTGTAAATGAAATCAAATTTAATTCACTGGAGCTCTCACTAGGTCATATCTAAATTAGAAATAGTCAAACTAATTTTAACTCAATTAATTGATTTCACTATTTACAAGTCACAAATAATTGTAACTGCACCCCCTTAAATCATGGTAGGACTTTACATGCCTTCTCTCAAACCCTCAACTTGAATTTCCAAGGCTAACTCAGCCTTTCTGACTTAGTTAACTAACACAAGTTTTCACAAGATGAAGTAACAATTTCTCTTGCAATTTAATTTAGGGAAAATTAAATCAGAAGCCCCCTTTGGTGCCATTTATTTGTGCCATTTCAACAAAAAAAATCCCTAAAAATGTCATTCTTAAAATCTCTTTTGTAGTTTCCTAATGTCATTCAAGTAGAATCTTGCAATTACTTATGTCAATAATTGTGCGATCATTTTTTTATTCTCTTAAAGGAACTCTTTGTAGACATGCACCTCATCAAACATAAATCATTGAGTCAAAATGAATGGAAATGAATGAATAATAGGTTTTTTCGGGGAGTGTCAGCTAGTGTCAGGCATGCCAAGGGGGGAGTGACAAGGCATGTTAGGAAATTCTAGGGCATGTCAAGAAGGTTCATGGTCTGGAAACTTGTGCCAGACATGCCAATACATGCCATGCATTAAGGCATGACAATATGTGCCATGTGTTAGGGTATGCAAGCACATGTCAAGGAGTTCCAAGTGACAAAATGGAATACCAAGTTAAAATGAAAAAAAATTAACATATATGAGGGTTAACAATTCAGGAACTTACCTTTTCAAGATGGGAATGCTAGGCATACCAACAATAGTGTCAATACATGCCAAGGGACAAGTGATAGTGTGTCTTAAGTGTCAAATAATCCTCTATTTATTCTCTTTTAATTGTGAATAATTGATCTCAAACAAATTTTATCTTAAACCATGTGAAGGCATTCTAGGGAACCCAAAAACATTCCAAGAATTGTCAAGTGCCACCAAGTGTCAAGAGCCAATATGTGCTAGGGAGTTATAGGGCATGCTATGGAGTTCCATGTTTTCTAAGAAGGGAGTGAAAAGATATGCTAGATAGTTTCAAGGCATGCTAGAGTGCTAGTGAAGCATACCAAGATGTGCCAAGTGCCAATGTGTGTTGAGTGTTAGAGAGTGACAATGAAGCACAAGGGAGCACTATGTCAAAATGCATGGAAAATAATGAATAAGAGGGTGTGACAAGGAGTGTTAGTGAGTTTGAAGTGTGCTAGGGAGGGAGTGATATGGTATGCTAGGTAGCGCTAAGTCATCCTAGTGTACCATAGGGCATGCTTCCAAGATGTTCGAGGTGCCAGGGCATGCCAACACATGTTAGGAAGTGTTAGGGAGTCCTAGAGACACACAAGGGAGCACTAGGTGAAAATAATGCATCTAAATGAATGATTAAGAGATTGTGATAGGAATTTTCAGTGAGTTCCATGTCTGATAAGGAGTTAGTGACAAGGTATGCTAGGTACTACTAAGGCATGCCAGAGGCTAGGGAAACATGACAAGATGTGCCAGATGCTAGGGTGTGCCAATGCATTTAGGGAGTGTTATGGTGTTTCAGGGAAAGAAAAAGAATAAATAGTTTTAAATTCATGGAAATGAATGAATAAAAGTGTACGACAGGGATTTTTAGTGAGTTATAGGTTTGCTACGGAGGGAGTGAAAAGGTATGTTAGGTAGTGCCAAGGAATGTTATGGTGCTAGGGCGACATGCCAAGATGCACCAAGTGCCAAGGTGTGCCAATGTGTGGCAGGGAGTGTTAGGGAGTTCCAAAGAAACAAAATGGATAATTGGTTCAAAATGAGTGGAAATGAATGGATAAGAGTGTGGGATAAGGAGTTTCAGTGATTTCCAGGTGTGCTAAGGAGGGAATGACAAGGTTATATGCTAGGAAATGCCAAGGCATGCTAGAGTGCCAGGGCATGTCAGGAATGGTACAGTGTGTTAGGGAGTTCCAAAGCATGCCAATGAATTTAAGGGATACTAACATGTTCCACATAGTTGTAAGGGACTTTTAGACATTCCAAATGTTATATCATGCCAAGATGTAAACTGTGTTTCTTAGTTGTTTTATGGCCACTGTTGGACGTGAGCCTTGACTTGGTAAATTGTTAAGTGGGATGAGTTCATATTGGACATGAGTAGACTAAGATGAGTTATAATCCATTCTTAGGTGAACAAGGCATATTATAGTTGTACTAAATGAAACTTGGTCAAGTTTTTGTAGTCGAGGTAGGACTTGGTTAGGTTCTCAAGTGTAAAAAAAATTAAAGGTAGTTATGAGGACATGATATTTAAGGAGTGTCAGGGAATGAAAATGAATGAAAATGTGTGCTAAAACATGCGAGATAGTGTCAATGCATGCCTAGGAGTGTTGGGGAGTGTCAGGGAATCACAAGGGAGAACTAGTTCAAAGTGCATGGAAACAGATGAATATGAGTGTATGTAAGGGAGTGTCAGTGAATTATAGGTGTCCCATGGAAAAAGTGTGTTAGGATAATTTCATAATAAGACTTACAGGAGGCAAGCCTATGATTGCAATAACGGGATGGAAGCATCAGTTTCAGACAAAGGGATACTTTGGGCTAGAAACAAAACTATTTTTTCAATGAGTTGGTTGGGTTTCCAAGTCGCAAAAAGAGTAAGGCTATATAAGATTTCATGACAAATAGGGAGTGCCAAGGTGTACAAGGAATCCCAGGAAGTAATAACACATGCTAGAAATTTCCAAGGAATGTTAGGCATTCCAATATGTGCTAGGTGCTAGGGTTTGGTGCTAACGCATGCTATAGAGCACCAAAGAAACAGAAGGGAGGACTAGTTTCAATTACATGGAAATAAATGAATAAGATTGTGTGATAGGGAGTGTTAGCAAGTTCTAGGTGTGCTAAGGAGGGAGTGACAAGGTATGCTAGGCAGTGCCAAGGCACGATAGAGTTCTAGGAAAGCATGCCAATATGTGCCAACTTCTAGTGTATGATAATGTGTGCCAAGGAGTGTTATGGAGTGCTAGAGAAACACAAGGGAGAACTATGTCATAATTCATGGAAATTAATGAATAAGAGTGTGTGGAAGGGAGTTTCAATGAGTTCTAAGTGTGCTAAATAAGAGTGACAAGGTATGCTTGGAAATTCTAAGGAATTCTAGAGTGCTAGGGTGGCATGCGACCAATATGTGTCGATGAGTGCAACGAAGTGTTAACTTGGAGTTCCAAGGAAAAACAAGGGAGAAATACATAAAAATGCATGGAAATTAATAAATAAGAGTTTGTGATTCAAAGTGTCAATGAGTTCCAGGTGTGTGAGGGAGGGAGTGACAAGGTATTCTAGGCATTCTAGAGGCTAGTGTAACATTCCAAGATGGCCTAGGTGCTAGGGTGCACCAACACGTGCCAAGGAGTGTTATGGAAACACAAGGGAGAACTAGGTAAAAATTCATGGAAATAAATGAATAAGAGTTTGTGAATGGGGGTGTCAATGATCTCTAGGTGTGCTAAGGAGAGAGTGACAAGGTATGCTAGTTAGTGCTAAGGAATTCTAGAGTGATAAGGAGACCTACCAAGATGTATCAGGTGTTAGTATGTGCCAATGCGTGCTAGGGAGTGTTAGAATGTCTCAGGGAAACACTAGGAAGCACTAGATCGAAATGCATGGAAATGAATGAATAAGAGTGTCTGATAGGGAGTTTCAATGAGTTTTATGTGTGTTAAAGAGGGAGTGACAAGGGTATATGCTAGGCAGTGCCAAGGTATTCTAAACTACCAAGGCATGTCAGTAAGTGATAGGGTGTTTTAGGGTGTGTAAAATCATGCCAAGGAATGTAGGGGATGTTAACACATGCCACATAGTGCCAAGGCATTTAAGACATGTCAGATGCTATGAAATTTTAGGATGTAAGCTATGTTTTTTAGTCATTTTACGACCACAGTTGGACATGATGACCCTTGTCTTGGTAACTTATTAAGTGGGATGAGTTGAAATTGGAAATTAGTAGCCTAATATGACTTACACGTAGTTCTTAGGTGAACAAGGCATATGTGGAATTTCCATGACACATGAGAATTTGGGTTTGGTCTTATGATATTTTATGAAAACACACTCAAGTGCCACAACACATCTACTTTGCACAAAAAAATCTACACACATCAGGGAATCAACTAGTGCACATCACAATTTTTAACTTTTTCAAACCATTCTTCATTAAATTAAAAACTATAATAGAATAGGCTAAAGATCTCATACTATGGATAATGTCCCTTTAAAACCCCACTAATACAAGGAATACAACTAGGGTGTGGTGTTAGCCCTTTGACAGCCAATCTTCCTTGAACAAGACAACACTTGACCCAATTTTTGAAATTTTCCCTGTTTTGATGGTGGCCACACATAGCCCTTTCAGTCCACATGTCCTAAACACATCTGGTAGGTCCTCTTGCCCCCCATTATGCAACTCATAAATCTACCTCTATCAATGAATTCAACTGCTTTAGGTTATTAAACTTGACTCAAAAATGTTTTCCTTCTATCTACCTCTTCTTTCATGTAAGGTCTGCAACACTTACAGATTTCGATCAATTGTTCACAACTATGTTTGTGAAAACATCTTTGGATCTGCCCACTTTTTCCATATTTCTACTCCAAGATGAAAATTCTAGGGATTCAGAGGTTTCCCTTCTTCTCACTGACTCAATCCTCTACAATATAGTGAAATATGGATAGTTGGATAGCACACTTGACTACTACCTTAGTCCTTCAAAGTCTACACATCCTTAGGCCCAATAAACCTACCATTCTACCAATATTTTTTTCCTTCACAAAAGAGGACTTAGGGATCTTATATTATAGTCACCCAAAAACCATCCAACTATATTTGGTCTGTCATGAATATTCCCAACTATAGTCAATTATTTTACTGATCTAGTGGCAACAACACTGCCCTCATATAGGGCTCTTCAAATATGCACCTAATAGTGATTTGGGTACTCTCAAAATAGATATTATTGTGTACTAATCTCTTTGCTTTCCAATATATGAAGAAATCTAAACTAATCACCTTATCTTCCTTCTAAAAATTTGTAAATGACTGAGCTAGGGTCACAAATCATCCACTAAGAGTCCATTGAATAATTTTTTATAGGGTGCTTCAGATCTCTGTCCAAAAATCTATGGACAACCCACCAAAATCAACTCATATTCATGTTAATCCATTCCTCATATGTCACATTTCTTCTACTCAATCTTCTACTCAGGTTACACCTTCCTTTGGATTTTCTATCACTGCACATTACTTCTGAAAACCATCTTCCAAATCAATGGTATATATTGCAGAGACAAACCTCTCTCCAAGGATCATGAGCTCTCTTCTTCTATGCATATTTGTCATAGTCTTAAGGGCATACCTTATGAATTAAACATGCTAGGAAACTCCCCTAACTAGGGAGTTATATTTCTATTCTAATTGCTTTGGAAAAAACCCTATCCACACATAGAAAAAAAAAAAACTCTTGCCTCCATAAGAGACTCGGCGTAGCTCATATGGATCCATACATTATGGGAATTTCTTTGACTTAATATTGACCTAAACTTTAGATCTCTTGACCTTGAAACTATGATTACCTTATTCAATATTACACCTGCAACTACTATTCTGGCCCTAAATTCTAGTGCAAGCCATCCTCCATTTGTGTTGATATTTATCATATACCTTGTAGCCTACTAACCACCACAAGATAGGGTCTCAACCCTCTATACTATTTCAAAATTTGATGTGGAGTTCATACAGAAACACCACTAAAATAACATGCCCAAATTCTCATTAACCGCCTTTCTTAAGCTCTATTTTCCATAAGAGAACCAACAATATGCCATCTTAATTTCTATCTTGAACCCATTTAGGTATGTGAAATTATTGTGAAAACTCACATGATGATATTTCTATTGATGGATGATCATGGCCTCCCTTTATAAACCCTTAATCAACCGTCTAACTTGACCTAATTTAGGAGTACATCTCTCCTGGCATCCTTGATCAAATGAGCTCCTTCTCACTTGATGTTCCTACCTTTATACTAAGGCATCCTTAAATATATCCTAGCTAGGCCTCTTAAGAACCTTCTAGAACTTATGGGCTTTATCCACTTAGACCCGAGGAAATATTATTTTTACTTTTTAATTTTATTTTATATTTTAAACCCCATCTTTGGTCCAAAACCCCTTTTCTTGGGTTCCTTGCCCAAAAATAATTTTGTGAAAGAACTCACACAAAGCCATATTACTAGGCTCATGGAGTACCTCCCAAACTACACAATTCAACAACATATTCTAGTTGTATTAACCGTAACTTGGTCAAGCTGTTGTAGCGAAGCGACAACTTGGTTGGGCTCGCAAGTTGAAAATTAAGGGTAGTTGTGAGGGCATGATAGCTAGGGAGGGGTAGGGCATGCCAAGGAATTAAAAGGTGTGCTAACACATGTCAGAGAATGTAAATGTAGGTTGATTAGTGTTAAGGAGTGTCAAGGTATCACAAGGGAGAACTAGGTCAAAATGCATGGAAATGAACAAAGAAGAGTGTGTGCCAAGGAGTGTCAGTGAATTCAATTGTGCCAAGGACAAAGTGTGTTAGAAGGAGTTCATATTAGGATTTTCAAGAGGCAAGCCTACGATTTTGATAAAGGGATTGACAAAGAAATTTTAGACAAAGGGAGACTTTGTGATGGGCACACTACTATTTTCTTTTATCTATTATTTTTTTATGACATGTCGCACACTTTGGCTAAATGCTCATGTTCTAAGCTATTTTAGACAATTTCATATTGTACATTGTTTTGTATATTTTTGGGGGCACTCGTCTTGTGCCAAGTTATATATTGTGTGTCTTGTGATTCTTAAAAACTCTTAGTTAATGCTCTATTGTTTATATGAATTGGACATGCATATGAAACATTTCCTATGAAAACTATGTTACTTAGCTGTTTTATGTACATGGCTAGATGTGATTCTTGTCTTGGTAAGTTCTTACGTGGGACAAGTTCAACTTGGAAATGAGTGGCTTAATATGAGGTATAGGTAGTTCTTAGGTGAACAAGGCACAATCTACCTATAGTATGTGCAATTGGTCAAGTTTTTGCGGCTGAAGTAGGCCAATGTCACATGAATTGTAGTAGCTAAGGACTTGATTGCGTTCTCAAGTCGTGAAAAAATGTAAGGCTAATTGTGAGGGCATGAGTGCCAAGGCATGCTAGGGAATGATAACATGTGCCATATAGTTTGAATGCGTGTCAAATATGCTAATATGTGTCAAGTTGTAAGGCATGCAAAGATGTGCAAGGGTGTGAAAATAAATTCTAGGGACTATCAAGGAAACAAAAAGGAGAAACAAGTTAAAATATAAGGAAATGAGCACATCATAGGGTTAATAAGTCATGAATTTACCTTTTCCATGAGGGGAATTCTAGGCATACCAAAACTAATTGGAAATAGGTGCCAAGTGCCAAGTTTTAGTGCATTCTAAGTGCCATTAATTATTTGTTACTTCTCATATAATTTCCAACAATTGATCTCAGATAATTTTAATATTAAACCATGCCAAAACATACCAAAGAATATTAATGAATGTTAGACATGCTAATACTTTTGAAGAGCCAACATGTACCAAGTGTCAATGTGTGTTAGGGAGTGATACACATGTTATGAAGTGGAAGGGCATGTCGAAGAGGGATAAGGTTTGAAAGACTGTGCTAATGCATGCTGAGGAGTGTTAGGGAGTAGTAGGGCAACACAAGGGAGCACTAGGCCAAAATTCATGGAAGTGAATGAATACAAGGGTTTTCCAGGGAGTTCCAATGAGTGCTAGCTAGCATGCCAAGGAGGGAGTGACAAGGTATGTTAAGCACTAGTAAGGCATGATAGGGAACATCAGGGCATGTCAAGAAGTTCCAAAGTGTGCTAGGGAGTTCCAGTGTGTGTTAACATGTGCCAAGTAGTGCCAAGACATGAAATATTTTAAGGCATGATAGGATGTGGAGGGTGTGAGGGTATGATAATATGTGTCAAGGAGTATCAAGGAAAAAAAAAAAAAATAGCTAAAAAGAAATGAAATCTACACATAAGAGGGTTAATAAGTCGGGACTTTATCGTTTTCAAAAGGGGCATGCTAGGCACACTAATAATAGGTTCCAATACATGCTAAGTTACAATATGTACCAAGCGATCATGTATGTTAATGCATGCCAAAGTGTTCCAGGGCATGCTAGGGACTACAAGCCATGCCAACTGCTTAGGGGTAAAATGCATGGGTGGTAGCTGATGTAAATCCTTCTCGGGGTGCTCGAGGCAGACGGTCAGATTAGCTATATAGTTACAAATACATTTCACACATGTTTATACTAATGCATAATCGATGAAGTGAGATATTGAAGGATAACCTCTTTGTGAACAGTGGATCTATTGGAGAGCACTAAGCGGCATGGCTAAAGTCCTTCCTCACCAGCTCCAAGTCTAGATCCTGCAAAAAAAACAAAGCACACTTGTAATATTCACAGTGGTATCACTTACTAAAAATTAAACAACTATATAATCAACATTAAAATATGAAAATTTAAGCCATTTATATCATGCTTCATAGATAAATAAAAAATAAGTGTGACATTGAAACATCAGATGGAAAAAATAGATACAACTCTATTAATATATAAGAAGGAATATTACAACCATTGGTCGAACCAAGCCTTCCTTAGTATTTTGACTCCTCTCTCTCTCTCTCCTCTATCTCAAAGTGCAATCATACTTGGTCTAAGAGTTCTCAATGAAACTTTCCAATCATTAAGCCTCACACTGAATAATAAATCTCTACTCTAGATACAATCAAACCTTCGACCCTTGACCAAGAGCCCAAGCCTCCAATTTATAGGAATTGGGGAGGACATACCTTGCCAATCTTCTCAATCAGTTTGAATGGGGAAAATCATGATGTTTCCTTGCCTGTACTTGTTTTTTCCCTCTATAGATGCTTAGTCGTGTTTAGCAACATCCAATAAGAGGTCTGCACCGTAGGTCACTACTTTTGGACTGACTTATTTTGAGAAAAAGCAGGAAATGTTAGTCAGTTTCTGCGGGATTTGTCCCTTTCTTCATGAAAATGTGGGTAACGATTCCCATTAGGCAATAAAAAGCATTAACCTAGGTACTAACACTCTCTTTGAATGGCTGGGATGCGTTATAACTCAACCTAGATGTCTCTAGCGTGTGTTACCTTCGCACAATGGGTCTCTGTTTGGGTCATTTTCTTCCCTCCATGTTTCCTTCTCCTCTGAGTTGATGAGGAGGTCATTTGTCCTGTAATAGATGCCCCCTAAAGTGTGAGGTCAGAGGTGAATATGATGGCCAAAATACTTTATAATATGTGTAGTAGAGTGAGAGGAGTTGGAGGACTGAGAAAAACCTGAAACAACAACATATGTCAGAAATATAAGTATCTGTCCTTAGTCGGGCATTCCCATGCTCAATAATTGCATCAAAATGATTTATCTAAGAAAGAGATATGACCAGTATGTCCACCAATAAGAAAAATATGGAATATTGTGTCATGACAGGATCAATCTAATAAGTTGTCTCCGAAAACAATATCGCGGCTTCAGAGAGGAAACACGACTGAAATGATGTAAGCCTCAACCCAAGGTCTTGGTCACCGGTTCACTAAACTAGATAATTCCGCACATGCGAATGAAGGAGTTGTAGTCGAACATGTAGGAAATCGTCTGATTACTAGGAAATGATGAAAATTGTTAATATATACAAGGGTGGCCACTGATAAGGATGATGGTGCCCAGGATGCATAATACAATTTTAGCGAGTGTGAATAAAAGGTGTTTTTTAGGTCCCTATATCACTAGTATAGTCCCTTATTATTGTTAGTGTAAACCCCTTATTGTTATTATTTTACCCTTGTAACCCCCATTTTGTTATTATTGTGCCCTTAAATTATTATTGTTAGGTCGGCTAGGATTACATTGTGGCCCACTAAGATTACATTATGGCCCCATGGACTCCTATATATAGTGTTAGTATGAATCCTTTGTCGAAGTGTACGAAAAAGGACCACTTTAGCTACGCATAACTAATAGCCCTAACAACAAAAGTGGCTACCAATATCTTCAGATCTGTGGTTAGTTGAACAAGAAAAGAGCTGCAAAAACCAGATCTATGCATGGAAAGACATTAAGCAGTAAAAACAAGGGTTTGCTCCATATACCAATAGACAAGACAAGAACAATTTTTGAAAGAATTTTTGTATTAATCGAGCACCTGGGAGGAAAACAAGAAGGCGTATCCAATTCTCCTCAGTGGGATGGGTTCTTGGAAGTCCTCAGCACTTCAGATCTAAGATTTCTCTCTCTTGTTGGTGTAGAAAACCCAATGCAAAGAATAGAGCTCAATGGGAGCTCACACAACAAATGATGGAAAAATGTGACCAAGTGTATAGATCCAAAGTGATCTAATAGGCAACAAAAGGTGAAGAATGGTAGGAAAAACCCTCCTATTTATAACAAAATATTGGGTCATTCTAGATCTTGGTGCATGATTAAAATAATGTTAACCAAATCTAGATCCACCTTTTATGGAATATTTTTTTATATTTGTTGGAGGGAAAAAGTATTTGACTTGGGTCAAATCCCTTTATTTGTCAAAAATAAATAAATAAATGATTTATTTATCTTTTTAAGGAAGCGGTTAGAAGATAATCAAATAAATAATGATTTATTTAATTATTTGTGGGTGATTTGGTCATATTTAACAAGGGATATTATTTAAATAAATTTTCCTAGAAAATAATAAGATAAATAAAGGTTTATCTAATTAATTTCTTTGTTTTTGGGTTAAAAATGACTGGGAATAATAATTAAAGTATGGTTTAATTAATTATTCCATGAGGAACATCAAACAAATATAGGTTTGTTTAATATTTCCTTTTGGGGTTTCCTGTTTAGACCATAAACAACCTAATAAATGTGGTTTATTAAGTTATTTAACATAGTGAAGGCAATTTTACTTAGGGTAAAATTGGTCTTACATGGTGTACTTGGGTCCATCTAATGATAATAGGTTAGATGACCAAAAAATGGTGTAACACATTGCCCCCCAGCGTGCGAGTGTCAGGAGCAAATCATATGACCGAAGTACATTGTAAGAACTCAATCACCAGACAACAAAAGGGAAGTCAGAGAGAGAAATGCAAGGTAGATAGTGTGCTGAAGAACTAGACCCTGAGGAGATGAGACTCGCAGGTGCAACAAGTCTCATTTTATGAGAGGGTACCTGTGCTGAAGGCGGCGGGGGAGGCATACCTATGCCCGCCGAGACAAAGTACAAAAGAATAGTGTGTCCAGTAAACAAGGGACCGAACCATAAAGTACAGCCGGCATAATCATGAGCCAGATAAAAATACAATGAGAAATCCCATATACATGCTGTGCCTGGGATAACAGTCAGGACTTGTACAATAATATCCGAGTACATGAGATACAAATACAACCCAAATGCCCCCTGTACATGGGGAAGGGCTCACAAAATCTAACTGATACATGCAAATCAAAGAGGCGCTGCAAGTGGCTAAGGCCAACATCATCAAATATCTGGAGCTGCATCGAAGGCTGCAAGGAGGAGGTCATCCGGGCATGTGGGGGGCTACCTGCAGGGCCACCCCCTCATGAGGGTTGAGACATCTCACACACACCCGGGAATCATCAAGAGCTGCTGCTATATCACTGAAACATCAAGTATACAGATCTCAGTCATGCTGAAAGGAGCTGGAGTGAAGAAACAATCCAGTCAAAGGGAAATGAGAGATCCCTTTGCCTGATCCGAGGCACCAAACAAGAGTGGAAGCTGGAACCAAGGTACATCGCCCTCTAGACCTGGCTTCTAGAATGAATGAGCTGATGTCGACAGAAGGAGGGCCGCCATAGGTGAGGCAATGAGATATCCTCAACTAAGGCACGAGAGAAAATAGTAGAGCGACGGACAGACTGACACTAATGATGATAGTGAAATGGAAAGGACTGAGTAGCGAATGGACGACTTCCCTTGTTAGAGCATAAAGGGCATGAATGACATGGCAGCGACTGACACAATATCATAAGGGATAGGGGACAGTGGGACTGAAGGTCATAATGTGCAACACAAGAGAGAGACCAAGCAATGAAGGATGGAGGGCTATAGCGGGGTACAAAGGGACTCGGGATAGACTCCATGAATGCAATGATGACTCAACTTGGATGCTCTAAACAAGGGCGACTCGATGGTGCTGCCACACAGTAAAGGCCCAATGGGGGACCATGAGAACATGAGTACAAGATGGTAACTCATGAAGAAAATCAACACAAACAAAGACAAGTAAGGAGGCAAAATGGTGCCCCAAGTACAAGTGTCGTAAGTGAAGAAATGCGATTTTAAGGAGAGGTGAAGTGACCCTTCTTGGAAAAAATGTGTCTTGGTGAAGTATCAAATCACAAAAACGAAAAATATGCTGGCTATCTAAAAGAAAATAAAACATGCATTTCCGAAGGGAAATGCTAAGGGTAATATTTCTTAAGATAGAGTGCATTGCGAGGATTAGGAAGGGGATTGCCTTCGAAATCCTCTAAGAGGTATGCCCCCTTATCGAGATCCTTACTGGTGATGTAAGGGCCTAGCCATAATGAGTCAAACTTCCCATGACCAAGGACATCATGGGCCTGGTCATAGACTAGAACAAGGTCGCCTTCGTGAAAAGTGCGAGGCTGGACTTTTCGGTCATACTGAGATTTGGTGCATTTCTTGGCCGCTTCCATGGTTTGCAAGGCAACATGGCGGTCTTCGGAAGCACGCTCAAGCATGATAAGTCATTGTTCTAGAGGTTGAGTGTTAGGGAGAAGTTCGACGGCCAGATGCAGGGAAGGAATTTCACACTCGATCAGTAAGACTGCCTCCTCTCCAAAAACGAGGTGGAAAGGAGTGAACCCAATGGCTGTTTTAACAGAAGTCTGATAGGCCCATAAAGCAGGGAAGAGCATAAGGTGCCAGTTGGTTTTGTGCTTATTCACCGTCCGTTGAAGCATAGTCTTGAGAATTTTTTTGACTGCTTCAACTTGGACATTACCTTGGGGGTAATAGGAGGAGGAATATTGGTGCTCAAAACCCAACAGTGAGGATAGCTCGCGCCATATCTCATCTTCAAAATGTCTGCCATGGTCGGAGACCAGTTGTTTTGGAACTTCGAATCGAGCGATAACGTGGTTAAAGAAAAAGAGGGCCGCGGTAGCTTCCGTGTTGTTGAATGTAGGCATGGCCTCGGCCCATTTTGTGAAATAGTCGACCGCCACGATGATATATTTGTGGTTACCAGCGGATGGTGGGTGACACTCCATAAAGTCGATGGCCCATTTACAGAAGGGACGAGTGGATACGACCGGATGGAGGGGAGCTGGGGGAGCTCACGCCTTAGGGGCGAAATGTTAGCAATTGGGACAGTGTTTTACTGCCTCAATGCAATCACTAAAGAGGGAAGGCCAAAAATACCTAGCGCGGATGACTTTCTGGGTAGTAGCAAGACCGGAGAGGTGGCCATTGCAAGCGCCGCTATGGCAGGCATTAAGGACCTGTTCAGCTTCAGCGTGTGTGAGACAACGACAAAGGACAGTATCAATCCCACGACGATAGAGGTCGTCGCCGATAAGGAGGTATCGGGGAGCCTAGTGTTGGATACATCGGCGAGCCTCACGATCCAGGTGGAGGGTGAAATTTTGGGTTCACAAGTAAGTAAGCATATCGCCATACCACGGGTCGTCGGAAGTAATGGCAAATAAGTGTTCATCAGGAAAATCATCATTAACTGGAGGGTCTTGCGATCCGGTAGGTAATTCAAAAATTAGCTCGGCGAGGGCTAAGCCTTTCTTACTCTTTGGTGTGACAAATTCGAGGTCGAATTCCTGAAGAATAATGACCCAACAGGCGTACTTCCCAGTGAGGATACGACGACTCAACAGGAAATCCATGGGGTTGGAATTAGTCACAACCTTGGTGGAGCGCATGAGGATATAATGACGAAGTTTTTGGACTGAGAACATGAAAGTCAGCACTAATTTTTCTTCATATGGGTAGGAAACAGGAGGCCCTACAAGGTTCTTACTGACGTAGTAATCACATGCTCAATACCATTGTCATCTTCCTGGATGAGGACTCCAGCGACCGAATAGGTGGAAGCGGAGATATACAGGATGGAGTCCCGATCAAAGTCGGGAGGGCGGATCAAGGGAGCGGATGTGAGAGCCTGCTTGAGGGCATAGAAAGACTCATGAGCATGGGAATCCCAAACAAATGGGATAGTAGAGCGGAGGAGTCTAAGGAACCCATGTGCGGTGGTGGCATAGTCAAGGACGAACCGACGAAGAAAATTAGCTTTGCCTTGGAGACTTTGAAGCTGGCATAGGGTACGCGGAACGAGAAGTTCAAGAATGGCTTGAAATTTCAAAGGTTCAAGAGTGATACCATCCTTAGACATGATTAAGCCTAATATACGGCCGACAGGAACGCAAAAGACGCATTTCAACGGGTTAAGGCGGATATTATACTTGCGAAATCGAAGAAAAATGGTACGCAGATTGTGTAGGTGTTGTGCCCGATGCTTAGAACGTGCAGTGAGGTCGTCTAAATAAGCAAGGATAATATGAGCTAAGTCATGGAAACAATAAGACATGGCCCGTTGAAAAGTGGCGCTGGCGTTTTTTAGGCCGAAAGGCATGACTCGGTAAGAAAAAGTTCCCCACGGACTAATGAACGCGGTTTTTAATTGATCAGCAGGATGGATAAAAATTTGGTTGTATCCAGAGAAACCATCCATAAAGGATAGAACCTCATGCTCCACACACTCGTCAATGATTTGGTCAATGAACGGTGTGGGGAAGTTATCTTTAGGACAAGCTTTGTTCAAGTCGCGAAAGTCTGTGCAGACACGGATGGTGCCTTGTTTCTTGAGAACGGGAACTGGGTTGGATACCCAAGTGGTGTATTCAATGGGGTAAATGAAACCAGCTTGCTTGAGCTTATCGAATTCGGCTTTGATAGCGTCACGTCTGGAAGGATGAATGGGTCTCAAATTTTGACGGACCGATTTGGCATCAGGCCATGTGTCGATATGGTGTTCGACAATGGCGGGATCGAGTCCGGGCATTTCAGAATAGGACTAGGTGAAAATATCGCAGAACTCTTTGAAAAGCTTGGTGTAAGCTTAGATTTCTTTTGGGGTGCATTGGGCGCCCAAGGTGATATATTCTTCGATTCCTAGTTTGGCTGAAATGTCAATTTTGATGGTAGGAGAGATATTGGCCATGTTTCCTTCTTCGAAAGCATCTGGTGTAGGGATGGGATTTTTGAACCAATCGACTATATTCGGAATGAAGTCTTTGGTTTCCACAACATATTGGTCATGGGATTGCTGTGGGAGGAAGTAAGCGCGATGGTGCATATCGTCCCATGGAAATTCAGGGTTGGTCATGGCTTCCATAATGTCTTCATCGGACTGGAAGATGGGAAGACTGGAGGAAGAAGGATCACCCGAGGAGGTAGTGATGTGTGACGGGTCATCTAGAGGAGAAGGGATCAGATGTGCAATTTCAACAGTTCCAAGGTCGACTGAGGAGGAACCGAGAGTATCTGCAGGTTGAAGATTGGGTGGACTATCTCGCAAGGATGATGATAGGTACAAAATGGTGGTTGAAGGCTCCTTTGGTTCGATAGTGGGAGGAGGAATGTGAATGGGAGTAGGCATATCCTCTGGTCCTATCGAAGTAGAACTTGCAGACAAGTGAGAAGGGATCTTGTCGTGCGTAGCCTTGAATTGGCGGTATGTGGCTAAGGAGGAATGATACTCGTCAAGGCAGGGACAGAGGTGGGTGTAATGGCCGTGGAAATCGCACAAAGCACAAGGGTGATTTGTGCGCAAGTTTTTGAGTTTCGGGATAGAATCCGGGACAGTGACGTATACTTCGGGGATATCAGAGTCGGGAAACGTCTCATTGACCAAGATCTTGAGGTGTGGTAATTCAGGACACAGATGGGTGGCGTGGCCAACAATATCACACAAAGCACACTGGATAGCGGGCTTTGGTGGTCGCGGAGGGGTAGGGGTTGTCGGGGCGGCTTGGTCCTGATTGGTTGCCCCCTTACGAGCTTTTCCTTTCTTTCCAGGGGCTAGCACCATAGGCGCAGGGTCCTAGGGAGGTGCGGGGGGCCCGGAGGAAGCGAGGGGGACCGGTTGAACCGGTGTCAAAGCAAGGTAGGGTTTGGGGTGACCGGGTGGGGGAGCGGCTGGAGGGTCAAGGTACCAGACGGGTATGCCCAGGGTCAGGTTAGGAAGAGAGAGGGTGGCCATGACCGGTACCATGTACACTCCTGGTGGGGGAGCTAGGAATGGTATTTGTCCAGAGGGGTAATGGCCAGGTGGGACGGCTCCTAAATGGCTAAGGGCTGGAGGAACCATGCCAGGAGGATACAGGGGCTCATGACTACCAACTGCAGGTGAAGGGCTAGGAGTAGGTTGCGGAGGGCACGGTTGCGGACTAGCCGAAGCAGGTTGCTTGAGAGCAGCCCGAGACGATTGCATCATGCAAACATTCGATGAGCTGGGGTCAGAGATAGGAAGAGGAAGACCAGGGAAGGTTCCGAGCAAAGAGGAATCTTTGTAGATGCCAGGGGAGACACTGGTCAAGGAGTTGACGGTTTTCTTGTTGGCTACAGAAGAGATGGTCGTCTCGGGGGAGGTCTGAGATGACGGCTCATGCTAAGACAGCTGGTCAATGGTGACTATCTTTCCATTTTGAGGGAAAGACATCTTTCGAAAAACCGCGGAAGGGACAGCAGACATGGCATAGGTGTAGCTTCGCCCAAATAGAATGATGTAGTCTAGAGGGGCGTCGATGACTTCGATGTCAACGCAAACGGTCTTACCGGAAAGGGTGATAGGAAAATTACAGAAAAGGCCAATGGGCTGGGAGGCATGGCCGTTCCACGCTCGAAGGGTGATCGTGGAAGGGGCCAACTCAGGAGATCCAATTTGCTTCCAAACTGAAGAGGAAATCACACAAGTGGATGCCCCCTCATCAATTATACATCGAGAAACGTTGGCGTTCTGGATTTTGACTGGGATTTGGAAGGCAACGAAAGAAGGAAGGGGAGGATGGTCTGATTGATGGGCGTTGAACACAATCATTTGGTCATCAGCAGGATCTACAGTGCCCACGGCAGATAGTAGAGCCTTCTTTTGGGAAGGGCACGACTGGAGGAGTTCCAGTGTGGAAATGGCAGCAAGAGATTGCGCCAAATCATCGACTATGCTATACGAATGAGCAGCTTGA
Source organism: Pinus albicaulis (assembly GCA_034641835.2). Lineage (NCBI taxonomy): Eukaryota > Viridiplantae > Streptophyta > Pinopsida > Pinales > Pinaceae > Pinus > Pinus albicaulis. Next base: position 889,284,902 of record CM076581.1, on the reverse strand, counting down.
CCAAAAGCAGCATTTCGATGTAACGGTCCTTTGTGAATCTTGGTATCGACCTCAACTTTGGGTTGAGGGATATGTAAGGGACCATTGGTTGTTGAAAGAGGCTCTATAGAACTGGAAGAAGAGGACTCGGGGGCAGACTGAGCGGGGGGCTTCGGGTACTGGTGAGACTGAGTTTGAAGGTGAAGGTTGACGGTTGGGGATGGATCAGAGGTCATCATGAGGATCTGGTAATTGGAGGAACCAGAAATGGAGGGTGGAGTGGAGACCCGCTTTTTAGGTGGTTGGGTAGCCACGAATCCTTGCTGAGGGAAAGGATCAGTAAACACAGTTGGTTGAGTAGTGGCCACATTAGGTGGAGCGTGAGGGGAGGCATGTTGTCCGCGCAATGTGGCTTGAGACTCCCACATCTGCCACATCTGTGGTAAAAGGGGACAATCGTGGGTGTAATGACCGTAAACACCGCAACACGAACAAGGCTTGTTGGTACGAAGAGGCCTGTCCGGCTTGGGCTGAGTGCCCTGTTGCTGGTTAGCAGTGTTAGGGTCAAAACCTTGAGGATTGGGTCCACGAGTACCAGGGGTAGATTGATTTGGATTGCCTCTCCGCCTTCTTTGAGAAGAAGGGGGATTAGTCGCACCCTGCTGTGCAAATACTTGCCCTGAAGGGGGCTGTAGGTGCTGCTGCTGGGGTTGAGGAGGCAAGGGAGGTGGAAGCGCATATGCTGGAGGAGCTGGCACACCAGGCTGCGGATAAGGGTAATGGTTAGGTTGGGCAACATTGAGGTAAGAAGGAGGTTGGGCAAAAGGAGGAGGCATGCCGTATCCTGGGTACATGCTACCGGGAGGGGGAAGAGTGCTAGAGGTGCTGGCCCCTCCGTGAGGGAGACCGTAGCCCATAGGAGGTTGAGCATACGGATGGGAAAGGGCTCCAACGATACCGTCGGCGGAATGAGATGCCCCCAGGGCGTTGGCGCCGCCGGGCCTAGGGAGGTCAGGAAGGACGGTATAAACATAACCAGACTGGGCGTAGATCAGGTCATATTTCAAGGCTATTTGGAGGGCGGCTTCTTCGGTTTGAGGGAAATGGGAGGTGACATCTTTGCCGATGGGAGCTAGGAGAGAGCAAAGGAACCAGTCCATATAGATCCGATCTTCGAAGGGGGGAGCTCGACATAAGCTGCGTCTACGTCGCCATTCCTGAACATGGGTGGAAAGGCGGGTCGAAGATGTTTGCTTAAAGGAAGTCAAGAGCTCCGTACCGGTATCGTATCGGAGAGGGAGCTGGAAGTAAGATAAAAAGGCTTGGGCAATGGTCGCAAAGGTGGTATGGGAAGAGGTGGCTTGGTCTATGTACCATTTAGAAGCTTCGTTGGTAAGCGTGTGTTGGAACAAACGAAGATGGATGGAGTCATCGGTAATGGAATTGGAGGAACACCACATGTGGAAAGATCGGACATGATTGGTTGGATCTTCTCCAGCAAGGCCTTCGAACTTAGGGATGTTGGAGGGGAGCTTGGTTGGCATAGCAGGCCAACCAACATCGTGGCAGATAGGGTCATTGATCAACTGATTGAAATCGGGGAGGCTGAGGCCTGCAATGTATGGTAGCAAGGGTATGGCCGAGGTAGTTCCTGTGGCGGTTCCGCTAGTAGTGGTTTCGACATTAGGGCCTGGAGCACCGCTAACGTTAGGCCCTGGACCAAACATAGTGAAGGTGACCGGGGGAGAACCAGGAGGAGAAGGAGAACCCAATGAATCAGAGGAGGAGTCGGAGTGTAGACTTGGAGGACTAGCTCGACGACGGCGGGATGGAGCAGGTCGATCAACCGGAAACTGAGGGTGAAGGCCAAGAAGTCTCCGAGAAAGGCGCCTTGGGGGCGCAATGATGACGGGAAGAAGGAAACCGACAAGGGAAAAAAGGGACAGAATTAAGTGTGGTCAAGGGCAGAAAATGTGCAATGACAATTGATTTTAGAGTCTTTGCCAGGCGGTGTTAACCAGGCACTTCTTCACTTAGGGTCAGTGTGTGGTGTGCGTTAATTTTAATTTTTAAAACCCTTTTCGTTTTGAGAGCAAGAAAAAAGTGCGCTACGTAACTAAAAATAAATCTGCAGAGAACAGTATATAACGCTCAAATAACAGAAAATTAACAGCTACTATTGCATCTATCTAACCCAAGAAGGCGGGTCTCTCAAAACTAGTCTAAAAAAGGGGAAAAAATCTAGTTAAAACACACTGAAAAGAGGCCAATAGATCTAGGGTCAGGAGGGACAGGGATCTAAAGGATAAAGCTGCTGAAAAGAGGTGCAGATCACAGCCAAGAGACAGAGGCAAGGTGGCTGGAAAAAGGGAGGAAATCAGCAAAAAGCGGAAAGGACAGGGAGGAGGTCCTAAAGAGAGGTCCAAACAAAATGACAAGAGGTGATTTGAAAGGAAGAAAGGCTGATTTAAAGGGATATGAGGAGGAGTTTGCAGATCTGAAAAAGGGAAGGCTGAAACTCTGAAAAACAGACGGCTGAAACAGCTAAACCTCTTCCACAAAAAGTGGAGGGTACTAAAGCCCTAGGGGGCTAGGTTCCCACTTAGATGAGTAAAAACAGATCAGAACTAGGTCAAAGCGAGCTGAGACAGAGGCTGGAAAACCCTGACAGAAGCTTCAGCAAAACCCAGAAAAATTGCATAAAAACCACTGAAAAATTGGCAGGCCGCAAGTTCTGACCTATTTTCAGTGCAGGTCGCAGAAAAGAGGCTGAAAAGTGCGACCTGGAGGTCCAGGTTGCAGTTTTTGGGCTAAAAAGTGCGACCTCCCGTTCCGGTTGTCTCGGCGGCAGATTTTCTGAAAAGTTGCCGTCTCCGTTGCGGCTGATGTCACTTACCTGCGCAATAGGGCCAGAAACACACGGAAGTTAAAAATTTTAATGTTTTAGGGTTTTATGTGAGAAAAACAACATAAAAATAGGAAAAAGAAACAGCTGAAAAGAAACCCTAGGGGATGAAGTAGCTGGATATGCAGGAATATGAAAAACGAAAGCGGTCGTAATTTGAAACCCGTGTGGAGTCGTCATTTGTTAGTATGAATCCTTTGTCGAAGTGTACGAAAAAGGACCACTTTAGCTACGCATAACTAATAGCCCTAACAACAAAAGTGGCTGCCAATATCTTCAGATCTGCGGTTAGTTGAACAAGAAAAGAGCTGCAAAAAACCAGATCTATGCATGGAAAGACATTAAGCAGTAAAAACAAGGGTTTGATCCATATACCAATAGACAAGACAAGAACAATTTTTGAAAGAATTTTTGTATTAATTGGGCACCTAGGAGGAAAACAAGAAGGCGTATCCAATTCTCCTTAGTGGGATGGGTTCTTGGAAGTCCTCAGCACTTCAGATCTAAAATCTCTCTCTCTTGTTGGTGTAGAAAACCCACACAAAGAATGGAACTCAAAGGGAGCTCACACAGCAAATGGCAGAAAATGGTGACCAAGTGTATAGATCCGGAGTGATCTAATAGGCAACAAAAGGTGAAGAATGGTAGGAAAAACCCTCCTATTTATAACAAAATATTGGGTCATTCTAGATCTTGGTGCATGGGTTAACCAGATCTAGATCCACTTTTTATGGAATATTTTATTATATTTGTTGGAGGGAAAAGGTATTTTACTTGGGTCAAATCCCTTAATTTGTCAAAAATAAATAAATAAATGATTTATTTATCTTTTTAAGGAAGCGGTTAGAAGATAATCAAATAAATAATGATTTATTTAATTATTTGTGGGTGATTTGGTCATATTTAACAAGGAATATTATTTAAATAATTATTCCTAGAAAATAATAAGATAAATAAAGGTTTATCTAATTAATTTCTTTGTTTTTGGGTTAAACATGATCAAATACAATTAAAGTATGGTTTAATTAATTATTCCATGAGGAACATCAAACAAATATAGGTTTGTTACTTTCCTTTGGGGTTTCCTGTTTAGACTATAAACAACCTAATAAATGTGGTTTATTAAGTTATTTAACATAGTGAAGGCAATTTTACTTAGGGTAAAATTGGTCTTACATGGTGTACTTGGGTCCATCTAATGATAATAGGTTAGATGACCAAAAAATGGTGTAACATATAGAAAGGAGGTTTTGTAAATTGTATCATCCAAGAATTGTTCATTCATGTAATGTATTGGAGGTTTCCCCCTCGAAGTGGCTTATTTATAAGGCGTTGATATCTCTTTTCTTCTCTTTTTGGATCTGGTTTCACAACATTTGGTATCAGAGCTTTGGATTCTAGGGTTTCGCTGCTCCAAATAGGTCATCGTGGAATTTTCTCTATAACTTTTTTTCTACGAAGTTTCAGAAGCTGAAATTTTTAGAGTGCAAAGCCGAAATCCTAAGGAATATTTTATAAAAAATTTAGCGCTTGGTTCACACCATTTGTGGAGATATGATCTGTGGAAGTTAGGTCTTTTTTCAGGCTCCTAAACAGGTCATTGTGGAATTTGTGCTATAATTTTTTTTCTACTAAGGTTCAGAATCTGAAATTTGTATGGTGCGAAGCTGAAATCCTAAGGAAACGCGTAAAAACATTTTAGAGCTTGGTTCGAAATATTTTTGGAGATAGGATCTGTGGAAGGTAGTGCTTTTTCAGGCTCCTAAATTTCATCTCAAAGAGGTGATCGTGGGAAAATTTCAATAACTCTCTCTCTGAGCATCGGATTGGAGTGCCATAAAAATTGGTAGCAATTAAATGGACTGTCGTTTCGTGGCTATTAATTTCAGAGGTGAAGTATGAAACAGTGACACGGGGCAAGCCATACAAGTTCTCTACACTGAACCAGTCCATAATTAGGTCATTGTGGGATATTGGACATAAATTTGTCTTGGAGAATCCAAATCAAGTCAGACCTGTGGCATTCAAAAGAGAATTTAGAGGGCAACTTCAGTGCTGAATTTCAGATATTTAAGAGCTACAATCATAGAGATAATCCAATTTCAATATCAAGCTCTTCAAAAGCAAGTAAAAGGTGTGTAATTTTTTTCCAAATTGCATAAGTCTTGTTTGAATAATCAAGTTGAATTGATTGCAAGGGCATATTGTAGAATAGATATCAGTATTGGATTATAAAATGGCCCCTAAAAAGAATTCAACACCCATTAAGCCTTTGGAAAGCTCTACTATTACTCATGAAGACGAAGAATGGAAACATGACATATCAAAATTACAAGAGCAAGTGCAACAAATTTCGCTCTCGCAAAGAGAAACAAAAAATGACATGGAAGTTTTGAAGAAAGGCGTGGAAACTAAGATGGATGGTTTGAAGAAAGGCATGGAATCTAAAATAGATGGCATGGAATCTAAGATATATGGCATGGAGGCTGGCATAGAATCTAAGATGGATGACATGGAAGCTAAGATCGATGAGAAAATGGAAAAGATGAAGAATGTTCTAAAAGAAGACATGGAAGGTTTGACAAAGTTGATACAAGAAACGTTTCCTAATGGTGAAAAGATAGTAGAAGAACCTCATGATGAGAACAAAATAAATGTTAATCGTGATTTCATAAACTCTAATGTTGGCGGGAAGAACCACCATATTCCAAAAATGGATATGAGGAAGTTTGATGGAAAGGATCCTGTAACATGGATACTACACATGGAGCAATATTTTGATCTCCATAATGTGCAAAACACACAAAAGGTACGCATTGCAACTTTACATTTAGAACAAAATACATTTGTATGGTATCGATGGCTTTTCTCCCGTAAAAAAATTGTCACTTGGTTAATTTTTACGGAGGAAATGATAGCACATTATGAGGATACAAAGAGAAACACCTTCTTTAGCCAATTGATAAATCTCAAACAAAAGGGTTTAGTGGGGCAGCACATCGAGGACTTCCAAAAATTGAATATAAGGGTAACTAATATTCCAGAGGATCACAGGATTGCTCTCTTCTTAGGTACTCTAAAGGATAACATCCAACATGAAGTTCGTGTTTTGGAACCTGATTCATTGGAGAAGGCATTCAGGTTGGCAAGAAAAGTTGAATGTAAAATTATGGCGACAAGGAAGCCTACCACTCAATTCTATAAAGAAGGAAGTGTTGCTACGCCTAGATTTCCACAACCTACAAGATTGGCACCACAACAATTGGAAGAAAACAGAGCAAAAGGGATTTGCTACAGTTGTGATAGAAAATACACTAAAGGTCATAAGTGTGCTGAAAAGAAATTATTTTACATAGATTGTGACAAAGAAGAAGAAAATGAACAAGAAGCGGATATACACCAGGAACCAGCCCTAGAATAGGAAGAAATGAATCCGACAATACCGTGTAATGCACTAGCATGAATTACCACTCCTCAAACTCTCAAGATAGTAGGACAGATCAAGAAGAAAAAGGTAATAGTGTTGATTGATTCAGGTAGCACCCATAATTTTATTCATTGTAAGGTAGCCAAGGAATTAAATTGTTTCCTATACCCAGCACTAGAATTTCAAGTGATGGTTGCAAATGGAGGAACTATAAATTTCTCTAGAAAATGCCATAATATTAAGCTAACCATGGGGGAATATGTATTGACTAGTCCAATGCTTTCCATTCCTATGGGAGGTGTTGATGTTGTACTAGGAGTACAATGGTTACAATCTTTGGGGACGGTAGTTTTTAATTTTCAAGAACTTTTCTTGAAATTTTTTTCAGAAGGAAAGGAAGTCGAATTACGGGGTATTGAAGGGAAGCCAGGAAGGATAATAAGATCTAATGTCATGAAAAAGCTTCTAAAGAAAGAACAACGAGGCGTAATTGCACAATTATGCTCACTAGAAGTTCCAACATCAAAATCATCTATTTCTGCAGATCTCCAACAAGTCTTGGACAATCATTCCAAGGTGTTTGAAACTCCCAAAGGACTCCCACCTATTCGTGATCATGATCATGCTATTCATTTGACTCCAGGAAGTGTTCCTCCAAACATCCGGCCTTATAGATATCCTTACTTCCAAAAGAGCGAAATTGAACGCATGATTGCAGAAATGTTAGAGGCGGGTATAATTCAACCTAGTCAAAGTTCTTTCTCTGCTCCTGTAGTATTGGTACACAAGAAGAATGGATCATGGCGAATGTGTTTGGATTATAGGGAGCTCAATAAGCTCACCATTAAAGACAAATTTCCCATTCCTGTGATTGATGAATTATTGGATGAATTACATGGAGCAATTTATTTTACCAAGTTGGATCTTCGTTCAGGATATCATCAAATTAGAATGAAGACTGAAGATATTTCAAAAACAACATTTTGAACTCATGAGGGTCATTATGAATTTTTGGTCATGCCTTTTGGCCTTACCAATGCACCTTCTACATTTCAAGGGTTGATGAATTCCATTTTCAAACCCTTCCTTAGAAAATTTGTGCTAGTTTTTTTTGATGATATACTAATCTACAACAGGTCTTGGAAGGATCATGTTGAACATGTTGACAGGGTGCTCAAACTATTGCAGGAGAAATAATTATATGAAAAAACATCCAAATGTTTCTTTGGAGTACAAGAGGTGGAATATCTGGGTCATATTGTATCTCACGAGGGTGTTAAAGTAGACCCTAACAAAATTAAAGCCATTAAGGAATGGAAAGTCCCCACAACCATAAAGGAGTTGCGAGGATTTCTTGGGTTAACAGGGTATTATCGCAAGTTTGTTAAGAATTATGGGAGAATAGCAGCACCTCTAACAACATTATTGAAGAAAGATGCATTTTCATGGACTCCTGAAGCAACTAAGGCCTTTGAACATCTTAAAGAGGCAATGTGCCTAGCGCCCGTCTTAGCTACGCCAGACTTCACAAAAACCTTTATTGTGGAATGTGATGCCTCAGGAAATGGAATTGGTGCTGTTTTAATGCAGGAAGGAAGACCCATTGCTTTTGAAAGTCGTCCAATCAAAGGAAAGTATTTACGGAAACCTATTTATGAGAAGGAAATGTTAGCAATACTACATGCACTAAAGAAATGGCGAACTTACCTAATGGGAAGACACTTCAAGGTAAAAACTGATCATGATAGTCTTAAACACTTTTTGGAACAAAGACTATCGTTAGAAGAGCAGCAAAAATGGGTCACAAAGGTGTTGGGTTATGACTTTGAAATAATCTACAAAAAAGGAAAGCTTAATGTTGTTGCAGATGCACTCTCAAGAAAGAATGAAGAGGTGGAAGCATTGCTTTGTGCCATTTCTATTATCCAACCAAATTGGATAACTGAAGCAAGAGATGAATGGAAGAAGGAAGAAGATGTATGGACACGCATTCAAAAGTTGCAGCAATATCCTAGTACATCTGATACATTTAGTTGGAAAAATGATTCCTTATGGTACAAAGATCGCTTATATCTTTGTAAGAATTCCCAACTAAAACAAAATATTCTTATGGAATTGCACACTTCTCCTTTAGGAGGACACTCGGGATTTTTAAAAACTTACCACAGGGTGAAGAAAGAATTTTTTTGGGATGGCCTTAAATCTTATATTGAAAAGTTTGTGACGGAATGTTTGGTTTGCCAGCAGAATAAAGTTGAGACAATTAAGACCCTGGGACTTCTACAACCTTTATCCATTCCAAGTCAACATTGGGAGGAGATTTCAATGGATTTTATCACAGGTTTACCTAAGTCCGAAGGAAAGAGTGTCATCATGGTGGTAGTTGATAGATTTACCAAGTATGCACACTTTTGTGCATTATCTCATCCATTTAAAGCAAGTACAGTTGCTACTACATTTATGGACAGAATTCAAAAGCTACATGGAAGCCCAAGGATTATTGTGAGTGACAGAGATCCCATTTTTACTGGAAATTTTTGGACAGAGTTATTTTCTTGTTTGGGTACTCAATTAGCTCATAGCTCATCTTATCATCCTCAATCTGATGGTCAAACTGAGATAGTAAATAAATGATTGGAAGGATATCTTCATTGTTTTGTATCTGATAAACAAACACAATGGGTCAAGTAGTTACCTCTCGCTGAATGGTGGTATAACACTTCCTTCCATACTGCAACAAAAATGACCCCATTTATGGCACTTTATGGATATCATCCACCATCCATCAAATCATCTTTAAGAGAAAATTCGAAGGTTCAAGCAGTGGAAAATCACATCAAGCATCAGCAAGAAGTTCTCCAACTCTTAAAGGATAACCTGAATTTGGCACAAAATCGAATGAAACAACAGGCATATCAACATCATAGTGAGAGAAGTTTTGATGTAGGAGATTGGGTATTTTTACAACTACAACCATACAAACAAATGTCCCTCAAGCAAGCTAAGAAGGATAATAAATTAACACCAAAGTACTATGGTCCTTACAAGGTGTTGCAAAATATTGGTACTATGGCATACAAATTGGAGCTTCTTGCTTCTTCGTGAGTACATCCAGTTTTCCATGTTTCATGCTTAAAGAAGGTTATAGGTGAAAATCTTCCAGTTCAAAAAATATTGCCAAAACTTGATGAGGAAGGAAAAATCATATTGGAACCTGAAGCGGTCATGGAAACAAGAACTCGATAGCTACGGAATCAATCAATTTTAGAGTATCTCATCAAGTGGAAGAACTTACCCATTGAAGATTCTACATGGGAGGATGAGAATTTTATACAGAAGCACCCGGAGCTACTCAAGCGTTGAGGACAACACTTTTTTGAAGGAGGGGGGCATGTTAGGTCCATATATCACTAGTATAGTCCCTTATTATTGTTAGTGTAAACCCCTTATTATTATTATTTTACCCTTGTAACCCCCATTTTGTTATTATTGTGCCCTTAAATTATTATTGTTAGGTTGGCTAGGATTACATTGTGGCCCACTAAGATTACATTATGGCCCCATGGACTCCTATATATAGAAAGGAGGTTTTGTAAATTGTATCATCCAAGAATTTTTCATTCATGTAATGTATTGGAGGTTGCCCCCTCGAAGTGGCTTATTTCTAAGGCGTTGATATCTCTTTTCTTCTCTTTTTGGAGCTGGTTTTAGAAGCTAAAATTTTTAGGGTGCGAAGCCGAAATCCTAAGGAACATTGTCTAAAAATTTCAGAGCTTGGTTCGCAAGGTGTTGATTTCAAACACTCGTAGAATAATTTGAATGGGAGCCAATGATGAGAATCCCCAATCAAACATAAGGTAACCTACCACTGAGGTCTGCAAGTTCCCAGGTACTGATGTTTTTCTGGATCAACTTCCTATATAAGATGTTGAAGTCGATAGGAAGAGATCTATCGAAAGGTAGGCACTGAGGCATCCTACATCAGCTGAAATGAAATGGGAAAATATGATTTTGTTTTGAAGATAGTCAAGAAAAAATGGTAGTAACTGACGCCGACAAATGATTTCTGGCATATGATGGCTTGGCTGATACAGGAAGTAATAGATAGAGAGATCGTCTTGAACAATAGAAGGCACAGTAACAGGGTGCCAGGAAGCTTAGGCTTATGAACACCAAAGAGTGTTAGTATTCACCAATGTAGGGGCATCAGTATACAAAGTCTAAACTCATAGAATGGTAGGGTTCGGCTAATTGCGAGTGAATTTTCTAGGAAGTGCCATGTTCAATATTGTTTTTTGCCAAATCGACTTTCAAAGCATAACAGAATAAGTATCCATTTTGTCCAAATTTTTTCCCCATCTGATTAGGTTTAATGAGTCTAGATGGGTAAAATCGGTGATATTTTCATATTTAGGGAGTTTGAAAAACATCGTAAAAGACAACTCTAGGGGTGTAATTTTTTCACGTTTGATAATCGAGTGCGAAAAAGGGAGAATAGTAATCCTGACACAGTTCATTTTCCGTAAGTTAGTCGATTGAATCTGGATAAATTGATAAACCTATGTTTAATGGACATCTACCTAATTTTTTTATGAGTACAAAGAGACAGAGTAAACTCAATATTCTTTGTGAAGTTTTAACAAGTCTGATGGAGAAAAACTCAGTTACTTTTTCGATTTTTTAATGAGCTAGAAATATGGAAAAGAATGGCTCATAGTTCTTCATTGTGGTAGTTGAATGAGGCCGCCGAAGGAAACTCAGGGTTTTTTCAGTTTTACAAGCTAGAAAAAGTCCTTAAAAAGAAGGCTCATTCCAAGTCCATCATAGTCAAATCTCCACATGAACATTAATAACTCATTAGAGCATTGTTGACATTTAAAAACCAATAGTTGCGACAAAAAATAGCGGAAACTTACCAATTTTAACAGATTTTTTGAGTGATTCATACCTCCATAATTTCTATAAGAAGGAAAAAGACCTTCATTTTCATTGTTTGAGTGTTGTGAAAGAGCTTTGGAGAAAAAAAAGAGGCGAAACTTCTACTATCGATTGTGGGCGTCCGAGCAATGGTTTTTGATTCCGTGAGTTCCAGGTAAGAGCTTAAGCCTTAATCTAGCTTTCCATTGGTATTTTACTTGTTTTTAATGGTTGAAAATTTGATTTCTAGTAGGCCTTAAAAACTGTAGGTGGGTAACGCAGGTGCCAAGTGCTAGGGTCGCATGACACGCACTGCCCATTAAGGGACAATGCATTAGCATGCCCTGTTCTACACTGGGGCCCATGTTAAATGGCCCAAAGAAATTTTAAACATGGTTTTCCCAATCCTGAAGTGTTTACGACTGAAACTGATCCACTGGAAACTTGCTTTATGTAGGTGTGAAGTTGTTACCATGAGTATTTGGTGCGAGAGAGAGCATGAATGGGAAGAACGCGAAATGGTTGGTGAGTCCTGATATTGCACCAAGAGTATTGCATCTCCCATGGGCTTCCCTACTTTACTTTATCAACCTGGGGTTTGTACAAACATGGATGTGATAGTGATATATACATAATAGATGCATTCTGTTCATGTCATCCTCTTTTTCTCTACGAAAGGGTGCTATTTATAAAACTTTGATAAAAACTAAAAAGTAGATTACTGGAGGGAAATAGAAGAAAGTAAACTAACTTAATTTTCAGAAAGGAAATGATGGAAATGAAACTAATTTAATGTGCATAAAGAAAATGATAGAAATAAACTAAATTGAATTGCTGAAAAAAAATGACAAGAAGTAAACTAAACTTAAATTGCCTAATTTAAACCACACTAAACTCAGCCAACCATATAAATACACCCTACTTATCTTATGCTCTATCTACCATGCTTCTATCGATGTGGTTAAGATATACAGGCTTAATTCTAATTAAAAAAGTGTTGATTTGCATCTTGGAGAAGAAAGGGGTAAAGGTGCTAATGGAGGGATAAACACATGAAACTAGGCTTAGAAGTGAAAAGAGTGAGTTTAAACCATATTAAAGATTTATTATGGCGCAAAATGGCTTTGGAGTGGTAAAGGTTAACATGAACAAAATAAAAGTACGATTTGCGATGTGTGATGCAGAAGATGATGTGGCGATGGGACCAGTGGCAGAGTACGGGGCGATATCGCAAATCAGCGGACAAGAGTGGTAAGTGTTAAAGGAAAAAAATAAAAAGTGTGATTTTTGAAGTAGAATGGGGAAAAAACTGCGATTTGCGATGTGGCAAAATTTTCGAAGTGTGAAATGTGATATTGTAGTTTGCAATATCGCAAAGGTTGAGGGGTAGCAGAAGTGTTGCTCAGGAGAATTTGTGAAGTGCAAAGTGTGATGGGTGAAATGGTGGTGGGACCGATGGCAGAGTGTAATGACAGTATCACAATCAACGAAAAGGAGCGGTAAGGCTTAAAGAAAAATGAAAAGGATGCGAAGTGCGATTTGCAAAAAGGTGAAGTATGGTAGTGGGAAGTTGAAGGAGAAAGTGTGGTGGTCGAGTTCCAATGGTTTTCAAGCGTTTTTGCATTAAAATGAGTAAGGCAACCATAACCAATAAAAAAAAAGGAATAAGGCGAGCTGAAGGGTTTAATTTCTTTTAGGGAAAAAGGTGGATGTAGTAGTTAGAATAATCGGAGAAAAAAAGGGAATGGTGTTGAGATTCAACAAGATGATGAGCTTAGTGAAAAGAGTTAGCTTCACTAAGTGGGCCCACAGGCTATTTTTGGTGCAATTCTATTTTTAGATTATGTCTATTTTTAGAGATGATGATCATATTTTAGAAGCTGCAGGATGCTATTTGTGGATGGTTGATCAAGTTGGAAAAATAGATGAAATTCTTTTTTTAGAATATTGGGCGAAGTCTATTTATAGATCGTCAATCTAAAAATAGATGCATGTCAATTATTATTAGCTCTTAATAATAATCAGACTCTAAAAATAAACTTATTCTCTTGGAGCACTTCATTTTAGTGCACAAATGTGGCACAATAGTTGACAGAAGGAATTACGCTATTCCTAAGGGTTTACTGGAGCTAATGCATGGAGGACTCAGTTAGAACCCAAGTGGCAGAGTTATGAAACAGTTGCAAGAAGTAGTTATGGAGTTGTATTTAGTTTAACTCAGCTAGACTCAGTTGAGCTAGTTGTATCTAGCCTAACTGATTGATAAAATAGTGAGAGCGGAGTGAATTAATTAGTTATTTAATTCATAAACAATAACTCATTAATCAAGTGAACAATACAACATTTAACTACAGTGCATGGTAGTTTCAGTGGAAACCAGTGGAGAGATAGGTGAAAGGGCAAGATAGACTATCTGTTGCGACTATAGTGATGCATTGATTGCATCACACATTCAATGGAGATGCCAATGAGGATTGCGCAGTCAAGGATGGATTAATTCGAATTCATTCTGAGCTATTATTCAGTAGATATTGTGTAGTGGAGGCAGGCTAGCAGGTGGAAAAGATTGGTGCATGGATTTGCAAGATTGGGCCTGATTAGTATATGATGATTATACTGTACTGAGAGTTTGTGATAAGCTTTGTATGCTTTGAATGAGATTGTCATATGATCTCCATGTTACATAATATATAGTTGTGGTTTTTAGCTTCAGGCTTTCCCAGTTAAAAACTGTGTTATGTGCGATTGAATATTTTTTTTTATGCTTCACATGTGTGTACAATTAATTTTTCTACAAAAGATTAACAAGTGGAATAGAGTCAGTATATTGCATAAAGTTAAATAGTGTGAGATCAGGTGGATCTTGGACATATGCGTGCTTAGTGAATATAATTTCTACATGGTATCAGAGCATTTTTTATTGAAGATTGAAATTGTGAAGTGCGCTTGTGCTGGTGGACAATTCGAATTTGCTACAGAAGATTCTTGGTGTAGAAATCGAGTATACATTGAAATTTATTTCAACGAGTTGAGATTGGAGTATGCCCTTGATGGGAGCTCTAATTAAATAGCCTGGAAGGATAGGATGGAGGTGGTTCTGGAGGATAATGGGCTGAAGGAGTTCATCAATAGCGATGTTCCTAAGTTGGGATCAAGCGATGCTACATTACTTGGTGCATGGAAAAAGAAGACTGTAAAGACAAGGAGGATTCTGTTGGAAGGTGTGAAGGACCATATTTTTTCTAGCCTTCACAGGAAAGCCACTCCATTCTTAATGTGGAAGGCCTTGAAAGACTTGTTCCAAAGTAGAAGTGACCAGAGGAAGTTGGTGCTTAAAGACAAGCTCAGAAAAATAAAAATGGAGAAAGGCGACAGTATTCCAAAATACCTCACCAAGTTTGTCCAATGCCATGATGAAATGGGAAGTGTGGGGGTTACTATTTATGATGAAGACTTGGTGAGCTTGGCTCTCCTTGGGCTTCCAAAGAGTTGGCATAGCTACAAAGACTCTGTTAATGGACGGGAGAAACTGTTAGGATGGGAATGACTTTGGTTAGACCTTGTGCAGGAGGAGATAAGGCGAGGTACGAGGGATTGATCTTCATCGAAGAATGAAGATGAAGAGAATTTCTCTTTGGCTGCCAAACCAAGGAAAGGGAAGGGGAAGAAAAATCCTTCAAAATCCGGTGCTAAAGGCAAGAAGCAGGATTTTTCCAAAGTGAAGTGTTTTCACTGTCATGAGCATGGACATTTCGCCACTAACTATCCACAGAAGAAGAAGAATAAGAAGGCTACTAGATCTATAGCTGGAGAGGCCTTAGCCTCATAGATTGAGCTGGATTTTTCCTGATCACATGCTTGGTTTCAAGCTATATGGGATCGGCGTGGTATCTTGACAGTGGTGTGTCTTTCCATATGACGGGAGACAAAGAGTTGTTTAGTGACTTGGAGGAGAAGGATCTCCATATGCATATAGAGATGGGAGATGATGGTGGATACAATGAGACTAGCATTGGTACCATTACCTTTGAGAGGGAGTCTAGTAATCGATTCTTGTTGAAGAATGTCATGCATGTTCCAGGTCTAAAGAATAACTTGGTCTCAGTCGCAATGCTGGAAGACAAGGGTTATGATGTTGTTTTCAGTGAGGGAAAAGCCTTCCTTCGACATAAAACAATGGGTCAAACCAAGAAGATAGGGGTTGGAATTAAGAATCTCTACAAGCTGGAGGTAGATGGCTGTGCTGCAGTTCTGGAAAAGCAGAAGAAGTGGTGAGCTAGGATGGGGGCGAATTATGGCACAGGAGATTGGGCCATCTTCACCATGGAATTTTGAAGATTTTGCAGCAAATTTATACTAGACGTCCCAAAGGTACTCTTGCATAGTCATATCAGTGAAAAGGATGTAAAATGGGTAAGTTTGTGAAGACCACCTTTCATGAGAAGTCGAACTGTGCTTCGGTGATCCTAGAGAGAATTCACGCAGACGTGTGTGGACCATTCTCGGTTGCTTCAACAACAAAACACAGGTATTATGTGATACTTGTTGATGACTATTCTCGTATATGCTAGATCTTCTTCATGCAGAAGAAGAGTGAAACATTCTTAAAGTTATGTGAGTTCAAGGCATTGGTGGAGAAGGAGTCGGGGAAGCAAGTGAAAGCTCTATTGAGCAATAATGGTGGTGAATACATATCGAGTGAATTCAAAGACTTCTGTAGCAAAGAATGAATTCAAAGAGAACTCATAGCACCTCATAACCCACAGCAGAATGGGGTCATGGAGAGAAAGAACAGAACGATCATGGGTGTTGCATGACCAGGACCTACCGATGCACTTGTGGGTGGAAGCATGCAACACTGTGGTTTATTTTCAAAATCGTTGTCCTCATAGAGTACTTGGCATGAGTACACCCGAAGAAGCTTTTGCTGGTAAGAAGCTTGATATTTCTCATTTGAATATTTTTGGCTCACCTATTTACATTCATGTGACTAAGGATGCCAGGAAGAAGCTGGAGCTGATTGCAAAAGTTGGGATATTTTTCGGGTACATAGAAACACCCCATAGCTATCATGTGTATTTTCTAGACAGTCGAATTACTGTTGTGTAGCAAGATATAAAATTCAATGAGGTGAAATCCATGAAGTTGTCGCTTGAGAGGGAACTACACTTGCATGTAGAGGAGGAACTTCTTGTTCCCAAAGATGAGCCTCTGGATGTGGATCAGCCACAGGAGGAGATTCATGGAGTGGAGGAGTCCACTCATGCAGAACCAAACATAAGACAAGGTATAAAGCATATGACAGAATCTGAGAGACTGAAGCTTGATGCGGCACAGAATGTAGGAGTCCCTACATCACAGTGTAGACAGAGATAGTCACCTGACTAATATACTGGATACATGGCTCTTATGAGCAAGTGTATTGTGACAGAGCCATCTTCTTTCGAAGAAGTAGTGCAAGAGCCCACATGGGTAGATGCCATGGTGGAGGAGTATGACTCCATTGTCGGAAATAGTGCTTGGGAGATTGTTCCAAAGCTGGTGGGAAAATCAGTTGTAGGATCAAGATGGATCTACAAGGTAAAGCAAGCTGCTGATGGGAGAGTCGAGAAGTATAAGGCAAGATTTGTTGCCCGGGGCTTCTCATAGATTGAGGGGATTGACTATGAAGAAACCTTTGCACTTGTTGCACGATATTCTTCCATATGGACCATCCTTTCTCTCTCAGTGCAGATGGGTTGGCACATTCATCAGATGGATGTGAAGACCATGTTCCTTAATGTGATCATTGAGGAAGAGGTGTACATTGAGTAGCCTGAAGGATTTGAGATATTCAGCAACAATTCGCATGTGTGCAGGCTCAAAAGAGCATTCTATGGGTTGAAACAAGCACCCCGTGCTTGGTACACTTGGATCAACAACTATTTCACTGGACTTGGCTTCAACAAGAGTGAGGTGGATGCAAACCTATACCAGATTGTGGTGGAGGATAAGCTTTTAATCATTGTACTTTATGTTGATGATTTAATACTAATAGGTGATGAGGAGTTGATACACTCATGCAAGGCAGATCTTGCAAAGGAGTTTGAGATGAAGGATTTGGGCCTCCTTCATTATTTCCTTGGATTGGAAATATGGCAGTGGGAAGGTGAATTGTTTGTGTCTCAAGGCAAGTATGCCCAAGAGATACTGGAGAAGTTTCACATGCAAGGCTGCAAGCCTATCGACACTCCTCTTCCAGGAAATTGGAAGAAAGAGGATGATACATCGGCAGAGGTAGTGGATGCCACTGTTTATCGACAGTTGGTGGGTTCGCTCATGTATTTAGTCAATACAAGACCAGACATATGCTATGCGGTGAACCAGCTTTCATGAGCGATGGTTGAGCCTACCAAGCTCTTTTGGAAGGCAGGAAAGCATATCCTGAGATATCTCAGGGGCACATTTGAGTATGGTTTATGGTACAGACATACGGATGAGGTGAAGTTGCACGGCTTCATGGATGAAAATTGGGCAGGAAGCCCAACAGATAGAAAGAGCACATCAGGAGGGATTTTCAGTATTAGATATATGATATTTTCTTGGTACAGTAGGAAAAAAACATATATGGCACTCAGTTCAGCAGAAGCAGAATACATGGCAGCAAGTTTAGCTGCATGTGAGGCTATCTGGATGAGGAAGATTCTGGTTTTTTTGTTCGATTCAAATTTAGATCCCACGGTGATTCATTATGATAATCAGAGTTGCATTAAACTCTCATTTAATCCTGTGTTTCATGATATATCTAAACATATTGATATCCGATATCATCATATCAGATATTTTGTGCATCAGAAGATCATGTTGCTTCAATACATTCCTACGGAGGATTAGGATGCAGATATTCTGACGAAGGCACTCACCGGGAGAAAATTCAAATACCATAGACGCAAGATTCGGGTGAAGGATAATCCCTATCTTGTTTAGAGGGAGTGTTGAGATTCAACAAGATGATGAGCTTAGCGAAAGAGTCGCCTTCACTAAGTGGGCCCACAGGCTATTTTTGGCAAAAGTCTATTTTTAGACTATGTCTATTTTTAGACATGAGGATCATATTTCAGAAGTTGCAGGATGCTATTTGTGGATGGTTGATCAAGTTGGAAAAATATATGAAATTATATTTTTAGAATATTGGGCGAAGTCTATTTATAGATCGTCAATCTAAAAATAGATGCATGTCGATTATCATTAGCTCTTAATAATAATCAGACTCTGAAAAACAACTTATTCTCTTGGAGCACTTCAGTTCACTGCACATATGTGGCACAACAATTTACAGAAGGAATTACGCTATTCCTAATGGTTTTATGGAGCTAATGCATGGAGGACTCAGTTAGAACTCAAGTGGCAGAGTTATGACACAGTTGCAAGAAGTAGTTATGGAGTTGTATTTAGTTTAACTTAGTTAGACTCAGTTGAGCTAGTTGTATCTAGTCTAACTAATTGATACACTAGTGAGAGTGGAGTGAATTAATTATTTAATTAATTCATAAGTAATAACTCATTAATCAAATAGACAATACAACAGTTAACTACAGTTCATGGCAGTTTCAGTGGAGACCAGTGGAGAGATAGGTCAAAGGGCAAGATAGACTATCTGTTGTGACTATAATGATGCATTGATTGCATCACACACTCAATGGAGATGCCAATAAGGATAGCACAGTCAAGGATGGAGTAATTCTAATTCATTCTGAGATATTCTTTAGCAGAGTTTGCGCAGTGGAGGTAGGCTAGCAGGTGGCAAATATCGGTGCATGGATTTGCAAGATTGGGCCTGATTAGTGTATGACGATTGTACTGTACTGAGAGCTTTTGATAAGCTTTGTATGCTTTGTATGAGATTTTCATATGAACTCTATGTTACATAATATATAGTTGTGGTTTTCAGCTTCAGGCTTTCCCAGTTAAAAACTATGTTATGTGCGATTGAATATTTTTGTTTATGCTTCACATGTGTGTGCAATTAATTTTTCTGAAAAAGATTAACAAGTGGAATAGATTCAGTATCTTGCATAAAGTTAAATAGTGTGACATCAGGTGGATCTTGGACATATGCATGCTTAGTGCATATAATTTCTACAAATGGAGGGCATAACAACGATGCTCAGGTTGTGAGTACAGATGTGGAAAATGAAGTGGAGAAGCACCATTGAGCTGATCGTGGGATTTATCATTAACTCCTACAAACAACTCTACTAGTCTATGCACAAAAAATATGGAAATGTGTGAAAATGAAATACAAAAAGCAAGGCTGAAAATGGTAATGAAACTCTACTTTTAATCTCAGAAATAGTGAACAAAAATCAAATTTCAGATCTGTGGGAGGGTTCGCCCTCCTTGAGCCCTATTGATAGAGATGAGAAGGGGGTCTTGATCCACAACTTTTTGGTTTTCATCTATTCTATTACTCTCATAAGCAAATGAAAAAATAGAGCAGCACACTGAAAGAAAAAAATAAAACTAAGCAGCAATGAAACTATCAGAAGCATAACTTATTGAATGACAAAAAGCAGAGAACAAGTTCAATAGAGAGGTTGAGGCACATGGATTGGGTCCTAACCCACGAGCCTACCTCTCCGAAACTTAAATAAATAAAATTAAACCTGTCTTCTCATTTCATAAAAGAATAGCCTCATACATTTCTGAAAGTTTGATCACTGAGTAAAATAATAAAAATCTCAATAGCTTGCAACAAATTTTTTACTAGAATCAACTAACACTTCCTAGATCTAGCTCTGCTCTATTTATTTTATAGGGCAGCTACCAAAAGCTCCCTAGAAAATAGTGATTGAGTCCACTTGACTCGATGTAAACAAATATTAAGTGTACTCCTCTTTGAGTTGCTTCACAGCATCTCGAATTCGAATTGCTGGAGAGAATCCTTGGGGATATTTTGGCTGCCTTTGGAATTTGAATTGCGGGAGAGAATATTTGGGATATTTTGGTTTCCTTTGAGAGTTAAGGAGGATGGAAAATCCCCAATAATTTCTCCTTACTGTCTCCTCCAAGTCTTTATGATAAAATCCTTATAAAAATGCTAATAATTCCTAATTTTCTGCACTCAGCCTCATATTAGGCACTCAGATTATGTTAGCCTTAATCACCACCTAAACTAGGATCATAAAACCAAATAATAATAAAAATGCAAGAAAAAAAAACTAAGAAGGAAAAACGGTGACCATTAACCCCTCCAAATATGTCTAATGATGTGGATGATCAATGGTCACTGATTCGACTACTTTGTTTGTTCTCCGAAGATATGGTTTACTAAAGTAAGTCTGGTTAGAGATGATGAAGGGGCATAAAGAACTTCTTAGCTGGATAATCTAGATGAGCAGCAAAATGAATTTCACATCGGGGGTCATGAACTATCGATTGAGAAGGACGACATATAATTTCTGACTACCCTATCATGTAGAGGACCGAGGCCCAATCTGATAGGTTCAAGATTTGATCCCCACACTACTATGGGATTGATCCAGGCTCACTGCATGAAAAACATTACGCCAGTAAGAAATGGGATTCCTATAGCATGGGTGGCCTTGAGACCGATGAGATTTTTTTTGCAGATGATTTTTCACTTGTAAGGGCCCAAAATTTAACACGTGGCCACCAAGGCCTAGATATTATTGGCACTCTATTGTATGCAGCCATAGGTTTTTGGCTGGTGTGAAGGTGTTGTCCTTCGGGTTTGAGAAGAAATGACGACATGTAATACCCGGTCCCAATGAGATTTTGGGTTTAGCACACTGATATTCACCTTCATACTAGAGCGGGTGCACGTCATGAGGCCGAGGATGATCATAGATGTTATGGGACCGCAAGAGCCTAGACAGGGTCGCTGGTCTACATCGATGCTGCAGACTAGTGTAATGTTCCTAGTTAGCCTTAGCTAAGAGGAGACATTCAATTTTGATTTAATTGATGTTTTATGAATAAATGAATAAAGGAGGACATGTAAAACTGCTAATAATTCTAAATAAATCAATTCCCATGTGAAAAAATAAAAATCAGGGCTATGTAAATAATCACTTGTAGGTGTTAAAGAGGTTTTGAGCCAAGATTGGGTTCACCTTGACCAAGTCAACTGCGTTGTCTAGGTTCACTGCATCTCCAAAAGGGACTGCACAATTTTAGAAGGGAGCCTCTAATGTGAAAAGGATAAACTCATCAAAGTGGTTTAGGGTTTCCAAGAGCTATCTCATGTTATAAAAAGGAGGAGAAGGCACATGAAGGGGTTGTTGATGAATTATATTTCTGAAGTTTTTGTCTGCTTAGACAAATACCATTCTCTGTTGTTTATTGGAGGATTGTGATTGCAATTCCTGTTTAGGGGTTTCATCTCTTCCCCTAAGGATCATTGGAGGAGTTCTTTGCTGAAGTGAGCCACTATCTGGTTTGATTCCAAGCTCTATCTTTCATGAGCAGCGCTGGCCCATTGAGGGTTTTGCAGCTGCTATCTTTTGTAGCAAGTGGTGTTCTAGATCTGCTTAGGTCTAGCTTGTTTTGAGAGGCTTTCTCTATTAGAGTGTGTTCTTTAGCCTCCAAAGAGCTAGATGATCCATATTTTGTATTAGATCTGTAATTTCATTCAATTTATTCAGTCTCCTTCACCCTCTGCACAATTTCTGCTCAATACTGAGTTATTTTGTGAGAGGGATTTCTTGTTTCAGTTTACTATTAGTTTGGAGGAAGATCTCTTGGTGTTAGGCTTTCCTTCCCTTGGTGATCCATGGATTGGGTTTCTGATCGATGTCTCTATAGATCTGATATATTTCAACAATAAAATTTATCTTCAGAAATTTCTGGGTTTTCTGCAGCACTGCAATTTGTAATTCAAATCTACAACTTATTATGCAATATTTTGATGTAATTCCAATTGGATATTTTTCTTAAAGCCTTACAGTTTCCAGATCCATATTATATCTAATTTTTCATCCACACATATTTCAAATATCTTAAATTTAATTTAAAATAGCTGAACCATCTGAAAAATAACATTTTCTATGTATTTCTGCAGTTTATTCCTAGTTGCAGCTCTAATTTCTGAAGGGTTTTTACCTTAGTTCTCTTTGTAATTAGTTGTAAAGGAAATAATATAAAGTATAAATATGATTTACTGTTATATCTCTAAAGTATCAGATATTTTTCTATCCTTCTCTGAATTTCAGTCAAAACTGAGCAATTCTAGTAGCTGGGGCTTTCATGTTGCAGCAGCCTCCCTCTTTGGTTGATTTATAGCTAGTCTTCATTTTGGGAGATCTGTTTAATGTGCCTAAACTTATTTTTTTTCTGATGAAATTGCATATGTAAGTCACATACAGCATAAGTGAGGGGATCCCAGCCCTAATCAGTGTTATTATTTCTCATAATTGTTTATACAACATTTTCATGGAAGACCTTATTGAGATTCCTCAAAAAGATTATTCCAATTTCTATAGGCAGAGTCTACATTTGGCCAGGTAGCCTCTAGTTCTATCCCTTATTTGGAAGGATACATAATCATTAAATTCCT
Organism: Pinus albicaulis; assembly: GCA_034641835.2. NCBI lineage: Eukaryota > Viridiplantae > Streptophyta > Pinopsida > Pinales > Pinaceae > Pinus > Pinus albicaulis. The sequence continues at coordinate 889,262,117 of CM076581.1, read as the reverse complement.
CTGTATTCCATCTCTGAAATAAAATCTTGAGAGTCCCCAAAAAGGAATATTACAGTGGTCTCAGAGCTCCACTCTTGGCACAACCTGTGCTAGCATTGGAGCCACAGTCATGCTGCATTCCGAAGATGAAGATCCTCTTTCTGAGAGGGAGATCTGATATCAGAATAGAAGTCATAAAAATTATGACTATACTACTGTTGACCTTGACAAGGGTCAAGACAAGGGGAAAGCCCCTGAATTGAATGATAAGGATAAGGAGGCAGAAGAGTTTGAAAAAAATCTCTTGGAAACCATTCAAGATCTGTCCAAGGAGATAAAAGAAATGAGGATAGATAGAATGAGGGATTCCCTTGGAAGACTCCATCAAGGAGAAAGTTATGAAATGTCTTAGTTTGGGACTGGTCGACCTGTGAGCTTGCCACAAGTCCCATGGATCTCACAATGCTCTACAATGCCTACCTTCTTGGCTGTAGAGAATGAAGGGCTTCAAGAGACAACCTCTTTGGAAGGCTACTTTTTAGAATATAATTCACAAAGTCAAAGGTTCAAGGATAAATTGAGATTTCAAGACTTCTGCCATCTAAAGGACTAGAGGAGGCCATTGCCGTAGTATAGAGATGGAGGGTTCCTTCATGGGAGGCACCATACTATGGGCAGGTTCTTCTTGCCTAAGTTTGATGGATCACCCTCTTGTTCTGCTAAAGCATGGGTGGAGAAGTTGGACATCTATTTCTAGCTGAATAAAGTGCCTGAAGCAGAAGCCATTAAGATTGTTGCGCTGCATTTTGAGGGGGAAGCCCACAACTGGTGGTTTCATGGACTTTCTACATTGGGGCACACCAATGTGTCCACCTACGCTGTGTTCACTAGGATACTAGTGGAGAGATTTGATTGGAAGGATCTGGAGGCCCCTTTCATAAGCTTGGAAAAGCTTAAACAGATGGGAGATGCTGAGGCCTATATCTCTGACTTCCTAAGGTTGTATGTCATAGCTCTTGATCTTTTAGTAGCAAGGAGGGTCTATATGTTCATTAATGGCCTGGAAGAACCTTTGCATGGGTTGGTTATGTATACCAATCACACCACTCTGCATGATGCCATTGAAATAACTAGAGATCTCCAAGATGCCTAGCCAAGGGCAAATGAAACCCTCCCAAGAAAAGCCACTCACTCTTCCAAGGGGAAGTATGGGAAATTTTCCCCACCTAAGGAGAGCTCACTAAAGAAGCTCCTTGAAAATGATCTCCGGAGGGAGTTGAGGAAAAAAAAATTATGTTTCGCTTGTCAAAAGCCATGGGTGCCGGGACATAGGTGTGCTGCTGGAAGAGCAAAATATATTGAAGTCTTCTCTGATTGTGAGGAGGAAGAGGGAAATGATGGACCTAGGAGAGGTCACAGTGCTGGTGATGATGAGGAGGAGGACCCATCATCATCCAGAGAAGAAGAAGGAGCATTTTCTCCAACCAATGGGACTCTTGCTTCTTTGATGGGAGTGCCCAATTATTTGACTCTTAGAGTGCAAGGTTCAGTTATGGACCAAAGAGTATCTATTCTGATTGACAGTGGGGAAACCCAAAACTTTATTGATGCTCATTTTGTGCAAAGGAGAGGGATCCCTATTGATTCTTTTGATGGGTTCTCTATTTTGGTTTCGGGAGATAGAAATATGCAGTGCATGCAGTATGTTCCATCACTTTCTGTGAATATGGGGACCTACACTTTGAAGGACCACTTATTTTTAGTGGACATACCAGACACCAACCTCATCTTGGGTGTCCAGTGGTTGATTACTTTGGGAAAATTCACCACTGATTGGAAGGCCTTGCAGATGGAATGGGTGGATTTGAAGAGTGGGAAACAACAAGTTATTCAAGGCATGCACACCTACCCTTCACTTGATGTCTCTACCCACACAACAAAGATGGAATTGCGTAGTGGGGGAAAGGACCTCATAGTTCCTTCTCTCATGTTTATGAGAATTATACAAGGGACATTCCTACATCACGGAAAGCCACTTGGGGTGCCATTATATTCTATGGGGAAAGCTTCACCAAGTGCTGAAACAATGGAAGAAAGAGTCACAGTGTTGTGGGAGGAAGCAAGGGGGAGGATCAGCCTTCCCACAAAAAAATTTGGCATGCATAGTGCCAAAGAAACAAGCAGCAACAAGCCAAGCACCACCTTAGATACATCAACAACACTGCCTTTGTTGAGAAGTGTAGATCCATATTGGAGGTCTCAACTCCTTGTGGAGTACTCCAAAGATCTGCACACTAGGATGATCTTAGATGGCATAAAGAAAGGAGGAGGATATTTAGTCCATGAAGGGATCATCTATCATCTTGGTAAAGTATTCTTGTCTCAAGCCTCTAAGCTTAAGCAATACATACTACAAAAGGCACACAACAAGTTCCTTTCCAGCTACATGCAGTCAACAAAAATCTACTCCCTGATCTTGAAGAGTTTTGATTGGGAGGGTATGGAGGAAGAACTACATTAGCATTATGATTGGGAGGAACTAAATCTGCACTTACAAGAGTGCAATCGTTATGTGGAGATGGGGCAGTCAGGGGATCCTATGCAGGATACATTTCAGCCATCTCTTTCTTCTCTCAAAAGAGGGGAAAATCCCATGCCTAACTCTAGTTGTGTGGGAGGTTTGTATGGTAAGAAATCTGATCTCATGGAGAAAGTTTATTTTTCTGATTTCGCACATTCTCTTACCATATGTATGTAGGCCATGGCTCCTACAAGGAGTAATATTTCATGCAGATCTGATGGAAATGATGAGGCCAAGAAAAATCCCAAAGCTGGCCACTCCGTTGAGGTGCAAAGGGAGATTATTTATCATGATGGGTGCTTCCCAAAAGCACCTAATGAGGGCTCCACTTTTAGCCATGTCAAAGTGGCCTATGCAGCAAATATGTGGTGGGAGTACCACCTATCACACTCACATCTACTCAAAACAAGGAGTGCATTGCGTTGGTACCTCATGTGCGATTGTGACCCACCTCCTCAAGTGCAAATTTCAGTTTTCCTATATGTGATTTTGCTTCCATACATAGATGAGATACTAATATTTTTTATGGGTATGTATGGACAAAAATTAAGTAGTGTACATGTACCACATGGGATGGAACTTTATCATGTACTTCATGATACATGATTCAGATGTGACATTGGCTCACCCATGTTTATCTCTGTTTAGTTTTACACTCCTGAAGGGGCATACTATGCACCTATCATGTTGGCATTGGAGGAGGATTTTTTGATGTATTGTCTTGGTGAGCACTTACTCCATGATGAAAGCTTGATTCTTGATGGTGTCATCAATGGAGAAGGAGAAGAAATACAACTCTTACCCTACCAGTTTCTTGAGGACAAGCAACATTTTGAGGGGGGGGACTGTAATGTTCCTACTTAGCCTTAGCTAAGAAGAGACATTCAATTTTGATTTAATTGATGTTTTATGAATAAATGAATAAAGGAGGACAAGTAAAACTCCTAAGAAGTCTAAATAAATCAATTCCCATGTTAACAAAGACAAATCAGGGATATGTAAATAATCACTAACAAGTGTGAAAGAGGTTTTGAGCCAAGATTGGGTCCACCTTGACCAAGTCAACTGCGCTATCTAGGTTCACTACATCTCCAAAAGGGACTGCGCAGTTCTAGAAGGGAGCCTCTAATGTGAAAAGGACCAACTCATAAAAGTGGTTTAGGGTTTGCAAGAGCTATCTCATGTTATAAAAAGGAGGAGAAGGCACATGAAGGGGTTGTTGATGAATTATATTTCTGAAGTATTTGTCTGCTTAGACAAATACCATTCTCTGCTGTTTAGTGGAGGATTGTTATTGGAATTCATGTTTAGGGGTTTCATCTCTTCCATTGAGGATCATTGGAGGATTTCTTTGCTGAAGTGAGCCACTATCTGGTTTGAGACCAAGCTCTATCTTTCATGAGCAGCACTGGCCCATTGAGGGTTTTGTACCTGCTATCTCTTGTACCAAGTGGTGTTCTAGATCTGCTTAGAACTAGCTTGTTTTGAGAGTATTTTTCTATTGGAGTGTGTTATTCAGCCTCCAAAGAGCTAGCTGATCCATATTTTTTATTAGAGCTATAATTTCATTCAAGTTATTCAGTCTCCTTCACCCTCTGCGCAGTTTCTGCTCAATACTATGTTATTTTGTGAGAGGGCTTTCTTGTTTCAGTTTGCTATCAGTTTGGAGGAAGATCTCTTGGTGTTAGGCTTGCCTTCACTTGGTGATATGTGGATTGGGTTTTTGATCCATGTCTCTATAGATCTGATCTATTTCAACAATAAAATTTATCTTCAGAAATTTCTGGGTTTTCTGTAGCATTGCAATTTGTAATTCAGAGCTACAACTTATTATGCAATATTTTGATGTAATTCCAATTGGATCTTGTTCTTAAAGTCTTATATTTTCTATATCTGTATTAGATCTGATTTAATGTAAAGAATCTGAACCATCTGAAAAATAACGATGTCTATGTATTTCTGCAGTTTATTCCTAGTTGTAGCTCTAATTTCTGAAGGCTTTTTTCCTTAGTTCTCTTTGTAATCAGTTGTAAAGGAAATAAGCTCAAGTATAAATCTGATTTACTGTTATATCTCTGAATTATCAGATCTTTGGCTGTCCTCCTTTGAGTTTCAGTCAAAACTACGCAATTCTAGTAGCTGGCGTTTTCATGTTGCGGCAGCCTCCCTCTTTGGTTGATTTATAGCTAGTCTTGATTTTGGGAGATCTGTTTAATGTGCCTAAAATTATTTTTTCTGAAGAAATTTCCTATGTAAGTCACATAAAACATAAGTGAGGGGATCCCAACTTTGATCAGCATTATTCTTGCTCAGAATTTCTTATACAGTGTTTTCACTGAAGACCTTGTTGAGATTCCTCAAAGCGATTATTCCAAGTTCTATATGCAGAGTCTACAATTGGCCACGTAGCCTCTGGTTCTCTCCATTCTTTAGAAGGATACATAAATATTAAATTCCTCTATAGTCCACCTCTGAAATATAATCTTGAGAATCCCGAAAAAAGGAATATTACAACTGGAGAGGGCCCAATCCGTCACTTTTTTATGATGCATTCTTCGAATGGCTAAATGGATAGATCCTGATGATCGAAGATTATCCCTATGTAGGTATGAAATACACAAGAGATCCGGAGATGAGATTTCCATTGGACACTCAGTGGGCCCATATGGTAAGAAAGAAAACAATCAACTTTAAGTGTTTTTGTCTTTTGAATGTTTATGATTTTTTTTTGTTTAATGGGTGAAGAATATTTTTACATGGAGCTTATTGCTTGACACATATGTGGCACCCATTCATCTAGATAGATCCCCTCACTATGCATGAAGAGGAATGCAACAACCTAGGGATGGAGTTGCAGTAGAGGCCGTGGAAGCCGCCGAACAGATTGATGATGCATGCAGTTTGCACGAGGTTGCCAGGAACCTCGAAGTATTGAGCATGGGCGTGCCACCTCTTCCTATGAGGAAGATCCATTTTCACCTACAGCGATAGATAGTGGATGTGTCAGAGAGGTTCTTAGTGCCTCTTATGAGGTTATCCAGAGAATTTATCTGCTACCTAGAGCAGCAGGCTCGAAAGGATTAGTTAATAGATGTATAGATGTTAGAGCGAGGCTTAGAAGAGCCAATTTTTCTAAAACACCCAAGTTTTGAAGAGTTTTTTAATGTAACTTGACTAGACATGACATATATATATATACATATACATATTTTGGCTATTTTTATTTGTATTTTTTAGTTTTTATGTATTGTTAGTATGAATCTTTTGTCGAAGCGTACGAAAAAAGACCACTTTAGCTACGCATAACTTATAGCCCTAACATCAAATGTGGCTGCCAATATCTTCAGATCTGCAGTTAATTGATCAAGACAAGTGCTGCAAAAAACCAGATCTATGCATAGAAAGACATTAAGCAGTAAAATTAAGAGTTTTCTCCATACATCCAATAGAAAAGACAAGAACAATGTTTTTTGAAAGAATTTTTGTATCAAGGTCACCTGGGAGGAAAACAAGAAGGTGTATCCAATTCTCCTCAATGGGATGGGTTCTTGGAAGTCCTCAGCACTTCAGATCTAGAATCTCTCTCTCTTGTTGGTGTAGAAAACCCAGACAAAGATAGAACTCAAAGGGAGCTCACACAGCAAATAATGTAGAATGTGACCAAGTGTATAGATCCAGAGTGATCTAATAGGCAACAAAAGGTGAAGAATGGTAGAAAAAACACTCCTATTTATAACAAAATATTGGTTCATTCTAGATCTTGGTGCATGATTAAAATAATGTTAACCAAATCTAGATCCACCTTTTATGGAATATTTTATTATATTTGTTGGAGGGAAAAAGTATTTGACTTGGGTCAAATCCCTTTATTTGTGAATAATAAATAAATAAATGATTTATTTATCATTTTAAAGAAGTGGTTGAAGGATAATCAAATAAATAATGATTTATTTAATTATTTATGGGTGATTTAGTCATATTTAACAAGGAATATTATTTAAATAAGATTTAAATAATTATTCCTAAAAAATAATAAGATAAATAAAGATTTATCTAATTAATTTCTTTGTTTTGGGTTAAACATGACCAGGAAAATCAAACAAATATAGGTTTGTTTAATATTTCCTTTTGGGGTTTCCCGTTTAGACCATAAACAACCTAATAAATGTGTTTTATTAAGTTATTTTACATAGTGAAAGCAATTTTACTTAGGGTAAAATTGGTCTTACGTGGTGTACTTGGGTCCATCTAATGATAGTAGGTTAGATGACCAAAAAATGGTGTAACAGATTGCCCCCCAGCGTGCGAGTGTTAGGAGGAAATCGTATGACCGAAGTACGTTGTAAGAACTCAATCACCAGACATCAAAAGGGAAGTCAGAGAGAGAGAGATGTAAGGTAGATGAATGTGCTGAAGAACTAGACCCTAAGGAGACGAGAGTTACAGGTGCAACAAGTCTCTTTTTATGAGAGGGTACATGTGCTAAAGGCAGCGGGGGAGGCATACATATGCCCGCCGAGACAAAGTACAAAAGAATAGTGTGTCCAGTAAACAAGGGACCGAACCATAAAGTACAACTGGCATAAACGTGAGCCAGATAAGAATACAATGAGGAATCCCACAGACATGCTGTGCCTGGGATAACATCCAGGACTTATACAATAATATCTGAGTACATGAGATACAAATACAACCCAAATTCCCCCTATAAGCGGGGAAGGCCTCACAAAATATAACTGATACATGCAAATCAAAGAGACGCTACAAGCGGCTAAGGCCGACATCATCAAATATATGGAGCTGCATCGAAGGCTGCAATGAAGAGGTCATCTGAGCATGTGGGGGCTACCTGCAGGGCCACCCCCTCATGAGGGCTAAGACATCTCGCACACACCCGGGAATCACCAAGAGCTGCTGCTGCATCACTGAACCATCAAGTATACGGATCTCGATCATGCTGAAAGGAGTTGGAGTGGAGAAACAATCAAGTCAAAGGGAAATGAGAGATCCCTTTGCCGGATCCGAGGCACCGAACAAGGATGGAAGCTGGAACCAAGGTACACCGCCCTCTAGACCTGTCTTCTGGAATGAAGGCGCTGATGTCGACAGAAGGAGGTCTGCCATATGTGAGTCAATGAGAGATCACCGACTAAGGCACGAGAGAAAATAGTAGAGCATCGGACAGACTAATACCAATGATGATGATGGAATGGAGGCGACTGAGTAGCGAATGGACGACTTCCCTTGTTAGAGCATAAAGGGAATGAATGACATGGCAGCGACTAACACAATATCAGAAGGGATAGGGGACAGTAGGACTGAAGCCCTTAATGTGCGACACAAGAGAGAGACCAAGCAATGACGGATGGAATGCTATAGCGGGGTACAAAGGGACTCGGGATAGACTCCATGAATGTAATGATGACTCAACTTGGATGCTCTAAACAAAGGCGACTCGATGGTGCTGCCACACAGTAAAGGTCTCATGGGGGACCATGAAAACATGAGTACAAGAGGGTATCTCATGACGAAAATCGACACGAACAAAGACAAGTAAGGAGGCAAAATGGTGCCCCAAGTACAAGTGTCGTAAGTGAAGAAATGCGATTTTAAGGAGAGGTGAAGTGACCCATCTTGGAAAAAATGTGTCTTGGTGAAGTATCAAATCACAAAAAACTAACATATACCCATTTGAGGGCTCGGTGAGAGCTTTCCAACGGTGCAGACGGTTTGTCAAATGGAGCTACGGTATGGGCACAGCAGGCGAAGGAAGAAACAAGGGTTCTCTTTTAATAAGGCAGTTTTCCCTCCAAATCCACTCATTTGCTAGTTTTGCTGTGGTGAATGTAGAGAGGAGAGAAGGCCCTAAATCTTGCGGTGAGCGTAGCGGACAAACCGACCATTGGAATCGAGATCCAGCAGTTGCAGGTAAGAGGCCTAACCTTAATCTTTCATTTTGATGGATTGAAAGTTCAGATTAGGGCCCAGAATCACATCTTTTCGGCCGGGTTGCACTTTTTGGGCCATAATCTGCGACCTGGGATGCAGGTTTTGAGCAAAAAGGTGCGACCTGTCCCAGGATTTGCACAAAAGTGTGACCTGGAAGATGAGGGGGTTTTCTTAGTGCCGTTGACAATAATGGCGTCTGGGTTTTTTTACTTGGTTACAAAGACTTATGTGTAGACCGACAAAGATGGTGTTTTTGTGCGAGACAGGACATAATGTGTGAATCGGAGAGAGAGAGACCGGCGGTTATTGCCAACAGAGATCTAGGCAAATCCAGTGTCCGTCGTGTGTTGGCCAAAGCTAGTTCTCAAGTTTTTTGGAGAACCCTTGGATGAGAGCTTTCGGAGAGCCTTGTTGGCCCTAGTTTCATCGCTAGGATGATCCATAGCATGAGGTTCAGGTGCATGGGCATAGGATCGAACGATGGGCCCGAGATGTGTATTTTTCCCGACGGTGTCTCCCGCCACAGGACAGGGAACACGCAACAATGTTACCGCGGTGGGCGAATATCAATGTAGTTTTTTGGAGTGGACGACAGACTGGCTCCCAAGTCAAAGGACACGGACACCGATTTGGGGACTTGCAGAGATCGGGAGACCGGGTGTATTGCGATGGCATGCGGACCTGGGCACCAGTGCTCACTCATCACTGGGGGGTAGATGATGATCGTAGAGAGTGTGTTGAGTGGGACCTACTATGGGTGGGCCCAAATGATGTTGGTTTAGTTAAAATGACAGCTGTCACTTTGCAAGCGGCAAGTGAACCACGATTGCTCGTATGGGACTTTATTGTGTTCCTTATTTTTTGAGAAGATCCCGACCTTATGACCTCGTATACAGCTCCTAGATGGGGGGCCTAGAGAGCCCAGGATGCACCGGTGGGGGAGGCTACTGTGCAAAGGAGGAGGAGGGGGGGTCGGACGAGTGTTTCTACCTGAGTTCTTTGCCCATTGGGATCAGATGCCGTTATACATAGACGACTATCCCTATAGTGGGGTGAGTTATTGTGGCGAACCAGACCTACCACTTCTGCCTGGTCGAGTATGGGGACCCGATGGTAAGTGATAAGTAAATATTCTTTTTTGGGCATGTTAAAGTTAGTGAATAGTAGATAGGGTACTGATTCATGTACTTTTGGTATGCAGATATAGCTCCGGTAAAACCAGGCGGATATATGGGATGACCAACATCATCTAGAGCTGCAGGTCTGAGTGGAGCGAGAGCAGCGAATAATGAGGATGCAGCCGCCCTCCTGGAGGACATCCGCCGTATATGTGAGAGGTTGTTGACCGGTGTTTCAGAGCGCAGGTGGCAGGACTTAGATGACTAGTACATAGAGCCATGTATTGGTCTACCCTCGGAATGGCGAGGGGTCATGCGGCGCATGGCGATGGCCGGTCAGGGGATACGGGATCTACAGGCTATAAGAGTAGAGCCATTGGCTCGGGATCTGCCAGATAGTGACTAGGTGTGGGGCATGTGGTGCCCCCTAGTGTGTATGTAGGGGCAGGTGGTGCCCCCAGTTTCAAGTTTTTTGTAACATGCAAGGGGCATGTCATATGTCTAAACACATGTTTTGTGACACATATTATGGATATGCATCTTGTTTAATGATTATGAATGTTATTGTCTTGTATAAAATGCTTGTGATAAATTCCAATCTAGAAGATGGTTTGCAATGCTATCTACATAGTGATTTTTTTCTCGAGGTACATGGTTGAAAGTTATGGTTTCAAATTCACGTATCAAGAGTTTCACTCGTAAATATCATCTAAACAGCACAGGATTATGCACACGATAGACACCATTTAGTTGCATGACAAGAAGTAGGGAATCTATATGAACATGTAGATGAAGGATGTGATGAGAGAGGGCATCGGCTAAAAGACCCCGCACTGCATCGTATTTGGCCTGATTGTTGGTGGCAGGACCAATGCAGACCCCGTTTGAGAGAACAAGGGCATGCAAGGGGGTAAAGATGGCCCAACCTGCCGAGGCAAGATTCCGGGAATAACGACTTGCACCATCAGCGTAACCAATATAGGGTGTGGACAGGAGGTCCTGCGGAATGGTGGTACAAGACAAAAAATGGGAGAAGGAGGAACAATGACGGCAGCATGAGTGGATATGAGACAGCGAGTGGCTATGACTCATATACGAACTAGATGGCGGTATATGAGGGTTATAGGAGGAATGGTTGGGACTCAGGCTGCGGAGGTCATCGTGGATAGGGGTGGTGTGATCCCGGTTATGGGTGGGAAGGATGAGGTCATGGGTGGAGAGGGCTTCCGAGAGGGCATCCTGACGGGAACAGAGGGGATGATGAGAGGAAGGGAAACCACATGACGTGGCAAAGCTACCTAAATCATCAGTATGGGAAGAAAGGCTAACATACGGGTCGTCACGGGGGATGACAGAGGAACAGATAAACAGATGGTCAAAGGATGTTAAGCCCAGGGTGGTTGCTGAAGGGGGGTCGAGTGAACCATCAATGGAGGAATCCGAGGGAATGTACTCCGAGGGTCTCATGGATGATGATAGGTAGCAAATGGTGGTGGTAGGTTCGGACATCTGGACATCAGGGGGGGGAATGTCGATGGGAGTGGGTGTATCCTCAGACTGATTGGCAGCATACTGCACAAGTATGGGAGAGGCGGATTGATTTTGTTCAACCTCATACTCTCGAACTACCTTTAAAGAGGCGCGGTAATGCGTGAGGCGAGGAAAATGGTGGGAATAATGGCCATGGACACCACACAGATCATAGGGTTTGTTGGTGCGGATAGTCTTAGGGTTCCTGGTTAAAGACGAAGAAGGAATGGAGGCTTTAGGGACCGTAGATTCGGGGAACGCGACTTTAACCATGGGTTGAATATGGGGCAATTCAGGAAAAGCATGGGTGGCATGACTGACGACATCACACAAGGCACAAGGCTTTGCGGGCGGAGGAGGGGCCAAGTCCGTCGGGGTAGCCTTGTCTTTGGGTGCCCCCTTGCGAGCTTTGCCTTTCTTCCCGGGAGCCGTCACGACAGGAGAGGAGTCCTGTGGAGGTGTTGGGGGCACAGTGGCAAGGGAGGAAGCGAGGGGGACCAGTTGAACCGGTGTGAAAGCGAGGTAGGGTTTGGGGTGACCAGGCGGGGTAGCAGCTGGAGGGTCAAGGTACCAGACGGGTATACCCAGGGTCAGGTTAGGGAGAGAGAGGGTGGCCATGATGGGGACCGAATAGACTCCGAGGGGGGGGAGCCAGGAACGGTATCTGACTAGCGGGATAATGACCAGGAGGGACGGCTCCGAGATGGTTAAGTCCTGGGGGAACTGAGCCAGGGGGATAAAGGGTTTCAGGGATACCAGCTGTAGGAGAAGGGCCAGAAGGAGGAGGTCCGGCTGGCGGAGATGAAGGGCTAGGAGCGGGTTGTGGTGGGCGAGGTTGAATCTGAGGTTGCTGACTAGCCAAAGCGGGTCGCTTAAGGGCAGCCCGAGACGATTGCATCATGCAAACATTCGACAAGCTGGGATCAGAAATAGGAGGAGGGGGGAGACCAAGAAAAGTTCCAAGCAGGGAGGAATCTTTGTAGACGCTGGGGGAGACACTAGTCAAGGAATTGACGGTTTGTTTATTGGCTACAGAAGAGATGGTCGTCTCAGGGGAGGTCTGAGACTTTGGCTCATGATAAGTCAACTGGTCGATGGTGACTATCTTTCCATTGTGAGGAAAAGACATCTTGTGAAAAACCGCAGATGGGACAGTAGACATGGCATAGGTGTAGCTTTGCCCCAATAGAATGTTGTAGTCTAGAGGGGTGTCGATGACTTCGACATCGACGCAAACAGTCTTACCGGCAAGGGTGATAGGACAATTACGAAAAAGGCCAATGGGCTGGGAGGCATGGCCATCCCACGCTCGAAGGGTGATCGTGGAAGGGGCCAAGTCAGGAGATCTGAGTTGCTTCCAAACCGAAGCGGACATCACACAGGTGGATGCCCCCTCATCAATTATACACTGAGAAACGTTGGCATTCCGGATTTTGACTGGGATTTGGAAGGCGACGGAAGCAGGAAGAGGAGGATGTTCTAATTGATGGGCATCGAAAACAATCATTTGGTCATCAGCAGGATCTACAGTGCCCACGGCAGATAGCAGAGCCTTCTTTTGGGAAGGGCACGACTGGAGGAGTTCCAATGTGGAAATGGCAGTAGGAGATTGCGCCAAATCATCTACTATGCTATACGAATGAGAAGCTTGACCAGAAGCAGCATCTCGACATAATGGTCCCTTAGGAATCTTGGTATGAACCTCAACTTTGGGTTGAGGGATATGTAAGGGGCCATTGGATGTCGAAAGAGGCTCTGTAGAACTGGAAGAAGGGGACTCGGGGGCAGACTGAGAGGGAGGCTTGGGGTACTGGTGAGACCGAGTTTGAAGGTGAAGGTCGACGGTTGGGGATGCATCAGAGTTCATCATGAGGATCTGGTAATCGGAAGAACCAGAAGGGGAAGGTTGAGTGGCGACCTGTCCGTCAGGTGGTTGGGCAGCCACGAATCCTTGCTGAGGGAAAGGATCAGTAAACACAGCTGGTTGAGTAGTGGCCACATTAGGGGGAGCATGAGGGGAGGCATGTTGTCCTTGCAATGTGGCTTGAGACTCCCACATCTGCCACATCTGTGGTAAGAGGGGACAATCGTGGGTGTAATGACCATAAACACCGCAACACGAACAAGGCTTATTTGTGTGAAGAGGCCTATCTGGCTTGGGCTGAGTGCCCTATTGCTGGTTAGCAGTGCTAGGGTCAATACCTTGAGGATTGGGTCGATGAGTTCTCGGGGTAGATTGGTTTGGATTGCCTCTCCGCCATCTTTGAGAAGAAGGAGGATTAGTCCCGCCCTGCTGTGCAAATACTTGCCCTGGAGGGGGCTGTAGGTGTTGTTGCGGGGTTGGAGGAGGCAAGGGGGGTGGAAGCGCATATGTTGGAGGAGCTGGCGCACCAGGCTGTGGATAAGGGTAATGGTTAGGTTGGGCAAATTTGAGGTAAGCAGGAGGTTGGGAAAAAGGATGAGGCATGCCGTATCCTGGATACATGCTACCTGGAAGGGGAAAAGTGCTAGAGGTGCTGGCCCCTCCCTGAGGGAAACCGTAGCCCATAGGAGGTTGAGCATACGGATGAGAAAGGGCTCCAACGATACCGTCAGCGGAATGAGATGCTCCCAGGGTGTTAGCGCCTCTCGGCCTGGGGAGGTCAGGAAGGATGGTATAAACATAACCAGACTGAGCATAGATCAGGTCATATTTCAAGGCTATTTGGAGGGCGGCTTCTTCGATTTGAGGGAAATGAGAGGCGACATCTTTGCCAATGGGAGATAAGAGAGTGCGAAGGAACCAGTCCATATAAACCCGATCTTCGAAAGGGGGGGCTCGACATAAGCTCTATCTTCTGCGCCATTCCTGGACATGGGTAGAAAGGCGGGTCGAAGAGGTTTTCTTGAAGGACGTCAAGAGCTCCGTACCAGTATCGTATCGGAGAGGGAGCTGGAAGTAAGATAAAAAGGCTTGGGAAATGGTCGCAAAGGTGGTATGGGAAGAGGTGGCTTGGTCAACATACCATTTAGAAGCTTCACCGGTAAGCGTGCGTTGGAACAACCGAAGACGGATGGAATCATCGGTAATGGAATTGGAGGAACACCACATGTGGAAAGATCGCACATGGTTGGTTGGATCTTCTCCAACAAGGACTTCGAACTTAGGGATGTCGGAGGGGAGTTTGGTTGGCATAGCAGGCCAACCAACATCGTGGCGGATAGGGTCATTGATCAACTGATTGAAATCGGGGAGGTTGAGGCCTGCGATGTACGGCAGCAAGGGTGCAGCCGAGGTACTTCCTGTGGCGGTTCCGCTAGTAGTAGTTCCGGCATTAGGGCCAGGATTACTGCTAGCGTTAGGCCCTGGACCAGACATAGTGAAGGTGACAGGGGGAGAACCAGAGGTAAAAGGAGAACCCAATGAATCAGAAGAGGAGTCAGAGTGCGGACTCGGAGGGGGACTGGCTCGACGACGGCGGGACGGAGCAGGTCGACCGACCGGAAACTGAGGGTGAAGGCCAAGAAGTCTCCGGGAGGTGCGCCTTGGGGGAGAAATGATGACAACACAAACACGACACAAGGGGAAGAAGAACGACCACAAGGGCAAGGAGGTGCAGAATCAAGTGATTACAATGTCGAAACAAGGGCAGATAGGTGCAGTGTCAATTGATTTTAAAGTCTTTGCCTAGCGGTGTAAACCAGGCTCTTCTTCGCTCAGGGTGAGTGTGTGGCGTGCGTTAATTTTAATTTTTAAACCCTTTTCATTTTGAGAGCGAGAGAAAAAGTGTGCTGCGTAACTGAAAATAATGCTGCAAAAACAATATATAATGCTGAAATAACAGAAAATTAACAGCTACTAGTGCATCGATTCAACCCAATAAGGCGGGTCTCTCAAAACTAATCTAAAAGAGGGAAAAAATATAGTCAAAACACACTAAAAAAGAGGCCAATAGGTCTAGGTTCGAGAGGGACAGGGATCTAAAGGAGAAAGCTGCTGAAAAGAGGTGCAGATCACAGCCAAGAGGCAAAGGCAAGGTGGCTGGAAAAAGGGAGGAAATCAGGAAAAAGCAGAGAGGATAGGGAGGAGGTCCTACAGGGAGGTCCAAAAAAAGCTACAAGAGGTGGTTTGAAAGGAAGAAGAGCTGATTTAAAAGGATCTGAGAATGCGGGATCAAATCTGAAAAAGGGAAGGCTGAAACTCTGAAAAATCAGACACCTGAAATAGCTAAAACTCTTCCACCAAAATTGGAGGGTACTGAAGCCCTAGGGGGCTAGGTTCCCACTTAGATGAGAAAAATAGATTAGAAATAGGTCCAAATGGGTGGAGACAGAGGCCGGAAAACCCTGACAGAAGCTTCAGCAAAACCCAGAAAAATTGCAGAAAAACAGCAGAAAAAAGCACAGGTCGCAGGTTCTGACCTGTTGTCCTATTCAGGTCGTAGAAAAGGGGCTGAAAAGTGTGACCTGGAGTCTAGGTCACAGTTTTTGGGCTGAAAAGTGCGACCTCCAACTCCGGTTGTCCCGACGGCAGATTTTCGGAAAAGTTGCCATCTCAGTTGCGGCTGATGTCTGTCACTTGCACAATAGGGCCAGAAACACGCTGAAGTTAGAAATTTTAATGTTTTAGGGTTTTATGTGAGAAAAACAACATAAAAACAAAAATCTGAAAAGAAACCCTAGGGTCTGAAGTAGCTGGATATGCAGGAATATGAAAAACGACAACGGTCGTAATTGAAAACCCATGTGGAGTCGCCAATTGTTAGTATGAATCTTTTGTCGAAGCGTACGAAAAAATACCACTTTAGCTACGCATAACTTATAGCCCTAACATCAAATGTGGCTGCCAATATCTTCGGATCTACAGTTAATTGATCAAGACAAGTGCTGCAAAAATCCAGATCTATGCATAGAAAGACATTAAGCAATAAAATTAAGAGTTTGCTCCATACATCCAATAGAAAAGACAAGAACAATGTTTTTTGAAAGAATTTTTGTATTAAGGGCACCTGGGAGGAAAACAAGAAGGTGTATCCAATTCTCCTCAATGGGATGGGTTCTTGGAAGTCCTCAGCTCTTCAGATCTAGAATCTCTCTCTCTTGTTGGTGTAGAAAACCCAGACAAAGATAGAACTCAAAGGGAGCTCACACAGCAAATAATGTAGAATGTGACCAAGTGTATAGATCTAGAGTGATCTAATAGGCAACAAAAGGTGAAGAATGGTAGGAAAAACCCTCCTATTTATAACAAAATATTGGTCATTCTAGATCTTGGTGCATGATTAAAATAATGTTAACCAAATCTAGATCCACCTTTTATGGAATATTTTATTATATTTGTTGGAGGGAAAAAGTATTTGACTTGGTTCAAATCCCTTTATTTGTGAATAATAAATAAATAAATGATTTATTTATCATTTTAAGGAAGTGGTTGAAAGATAATCAAATAAATAATGATTTATTTAATTATTTATGGGTGATTTAGTCATATTTAACAAGGAATCTTATTTAAATAAGATTTAAATAATTATTCCTAGAAAATAATAAGATAAATAAAGATTTATCTAATTAATTTCTTTGTTTTGGGTTAAACATGAATAGGAAAATCAAACAAATATAGGTTTGTTTAATATTTCCTTTTGGGGTTTCCTGTTTAGACCATAAACAACCTAATAAATGTGTTTTATTAAGTTATTTCACATAGTGAAAGCAATTTTACTTAGGGTAAAATTGGTCTTACATGGTGTACTTGGGTCCATCTAATGATAGTAGGTTAGATGACCAAAAAATGGTGTAACATGTATTTTTTATGATGGCCAAATATACACTCATGTATGGCTCTTTCTATAATAAATGCAACAAATGCCAATCTAACAAATAATTTTCCAATGAATCAGCTAATGTATTAGATTATCTAGGAATGTGCTCAAAAGTAATGAATTTAAATTGACGTTATAGAAGTTGTACCCTTAAGTAATAATGTAATAAGACTGGATGACAGACGCGATAAAAATTGTTCAAATTTATAACGACTAGCTGGGAATATAACCTGACCACTAGATTGGAGATGCTACAAGATGCAGCTTCCATGAGGAGTTGTATCACTAACATGTACTCAGCAATATTTTTGGTGGAATCACCAAGAAAGATTCCCCTCGAACCAAGTAGTTCTGACTCAGGTGTATACAGGACCTAAGCATCTGATACAATGTGTCATGTGTGATGACTGGCGCCATCCACATATCCAAAATATGGTAAGGATGATGAAGACATCTGTGTAAAAGAAGAGAGCCTATACAATAAAAAACACTCAAAATCCAAAAATATCCGGACACACCAAAAAAAAAAAGCTTATATACATAAAATTAAAAAGCATATGACCAGTGGGACACTAAGCGAAATACTTCTTCAGATAGAGCCCGTTGCAGGGCTCAACGAGTGAATCCTATCACAGTCCTGAAGTTCATAAGCTCCTTTTGAAAGGACTTTCGTTATGACTTAAGGACCAAGCCATAATGGCTAAAGTGTTCCTGCCCCCAAGAGGTCGTGCCTTTGATCATAGAGTAGAATGAGATCAGCTTCTTGGAAAGAACGAGGCTTGAAAAATTTGTCGTATTGAGATTTGACTCGGTGCTTCTGAGATTCAAGGTCTAGTGTGCCATCTTGATGATTTCCATCCAATTGATCGAGTGATAGCAAGTGCTCTTCTTCAGCAGTGGTACCGGATATGAGTTCAAAAGCTAGCTTAAGTGATGGAATGTCACACTCGATTCGAAGAACTGCTTCCAGACCGAATGCTAGTTGGAATGCATTGAAGCCTGTAGCAGTCTTTATTGACATTCGGTATTCCCATCATGCAATGTATAGTTTTCAAAGCCATGTGGTTTTATGATTTCTGACTAATCAATGTATCATGGTCTTGAGGACGCCATTGATGACTTCAACTTGACCGTTAGCCTGTAGATAGTAGGACTAAGACTAATCTTGTCGAAAACCTAGCATGGAAGCTAACTTCGTCATCATTTTTTTTTAAAGTGTGAACCATTATCTGTGACAATCAAGCGGGCTACACCGAAATGACAGATGAACTGATTGAAAAAGAAGAGAGCAGCGGTTTCTCCATTGGCCCGAAAAGTGGGAATTTCTTCGGTCCATTTTGTGAAGTAGTCGACCAAAACTATGATGTAGTTGTGTCCATCAGCAGAAGTGGGATTCCACATGACAAAATATATTCCTCATTTAGCAAAAGGACCAAAGAAGATAACCAGATGAAGAGGGGCAAGATGGACGCGCATTTTCTTCATAAAAATCTAACACAAATGACCCTCCTGGACCACTGTGACACAATCTTTAATCAAAGTAGGGCAATAGTATTGTTGGAAAAGGGTCTCCTAAAAATACGATTTTTTTCAATTTTTGTATATTTTTTGTATTATTTAGTCTAGTGCAGGGGTTTTGAGGCAGGTAAAAACCCCGAATGCATTGTAATGGGTCAAGGGTATGTAGGTTTTAACCCTGAATAGAAATTATCTACACACGAATTTTATAACAGAAAATAAACAATAGCCAGAGCATAAAACATAAAACAGTTAAACACAGAGATTTTCCCCTGGATCCCAAATTGGGACGACCAACTTTATTTTTCATTATATTCCTTTTAGTGTTACAACACATATATATACATGCCTAAGTATACATAAACCCAAATCCATTAACCCTGGATTAGAACATAACCGTAGTTCCCTTGACTGGATCTACAAAATACCAGGGGCCGAAAACCATCGTACCCCAAAACCATGTGAAAAATCATGCACAAAACATGGGTGGGTCTGCCTATGAGTGGGTCCGCACACTAAATTTTTTTTTGCTGGGGCGCTGCCCCGAACCCCAATAGTGGGGGCTGCCTCCTCCCTTGTGACCCCCCTACTGCGCCCGGCGCAACATACAATGCATGGGTCTAGTCGTGGAAAGAATGTAACACATACCCAACATTCTCCCACTTGTTGTTTTCTTTCCACAGGGGGCCACAGGAGAGCTTAGTCATTGGGCCAATTCTTCAACACCCATTGTTTCTTTACACCAAGAGAAATTTTGAGTGCTTATAAACTTCGTCAATGCATCTGCAACATTCTTCAACGTGTCCACCTTTACCAGCAACACCCTTTTAGCCTCAACCATATCTCTCACAAAGTGATATTTGAAGACCAATGTGCTTTGTCTTGAATGCAAGTACACCAGTCAACAAAATTTCACTTGGCTATCACAAAGAGACTTTAATAGGCTTGTTGTACCAACCCCATACTCGAATACACCCCACAATCTAAATCGTCTTTTCGTTTGCATGAGTGGCTTTAGTGTATTTCGCCTTCGTAGTTGAAAGAGCCACTACAAGATCGGAATTTACCTATCCAACCCATCGCGCTCCAACAGGCTAAACACATACCCACTTGTAGACCTTTTTAACGTATCTCCAACCCATCAGTTTAACAAAACCACGAATGTCCAACATTCTTTCCAACTCGGTCTTCCCCGGCATATGTGTGCTTTCACAATCACTAAAGGCTAATGTGAACATTCAAACCCGCTCACATCGTTGTCCACGTTCTTCCCCGGGTTTGAGAACTCTTCAATACCCCCATTTCATGCAATTTCTGGGTCTAGTATAGACCATTGCACACATTGTCGACTACGCACTTCACTTGCATATGGAACACGGGACATATCCTCCTATTCTTCTTGTGTCTTGGGACACCGTTCAGTAGACAGCTTTACACCTACAGGAATAGGAACATTCACCAGTTTACTATCCTGCATATTGAACCTCTGCAATATAGTCTCGACATACTTCCTCTGGTTTAACCAGAGCTTCCTCTTTGCCCGATCTCTCTTAATTTCCGTGCCCAAAATATAGTTTGCAGCACCCAGATCCTTCATGTCGAATTTGGAGAACAGTTGGGTCTTCAAATCTTGGATAATTTCTTTGTCATTTCCAATCAACAACATATCATCCACATACAACACCAAATAAATAACACGGTCACCAATTAATTTAAAATAAACACAGTGATCCTCCTTTCTTCTGGTGAAGCTAAGTCCTCGTATATAGGTATCAAATTTATGATACCACATCCTTGGTGACTGTTTTAACCCATACAGAGACTTCTTCAACCTGCATACCAGTTCTTTCTTACCCTTCACCATAAAGCCTTCAGGTTGCTTCATGTATATCTCCTCTTCTAGATCCCCGTGAAGAAATGTTGTCTTCACATCCATCTTTTCTATCTCAAAATCAAATGCAGTAGTAACAGATAAAAGTAATCTAATAGAAGTAACCTTGGCAACAGGAGAAAAAATATCACCAAAATCAATTCCCGACACCTGGGAATAACCTTTTGCTACCAACCAAGCTTTGAATTTATCCACCTTGCCTTCTACATTCATCTTCTTTTTAAACACCCATTTTCTCCCGATGGGATTCATTCCAACCGGCAACTCCACCAGATCCCATGCCTCATTTTTGTACAAGGATGCCATTTCATCAACCATGGCCTCCTTCCAGATTTTTCCATCCTCGGAATCTACTGCCTCCCTGACAGTTCTGGGATCATCATCAGTTATAGTTAAGGCAAAACCTAAACAGAAATTAGTTGGACTATACCTTTCTAGTTGTCTTCTTTCCCGAGCTGATCTTCTCAAAGCTGGAGTTTATGGCTTTTCCTCTTCTGAATCTTCTTATGTTGTAGAGTCTGATTCATACTCCTTTAGCTCAAACTCTATATTCTCAGGTTCCTTTGGTAGGAATTCATGTGTAACAACATCTTTCACCTCTCTAAACACCACATCTCGGTTGTACATAACCTTCCATGTTTTTGGGTTCCAAAGCTTGTAACCCTTTAAACCATCCTTATACCCAATAAAGATGCACCTATCAGATTTATTATCCAACTTGGTCCTTTTCTCCTTTGGAACATGTACATATGCATCACATCCAAATACCCTTAGATGTTAAAGAGAGGTTTTCTTACCAGTCCATACCTCATGTGGACTCTTATCCTCCAACACTGATGAAGGTGATTTGTTAACCAGATAGCATGCAGTGTCCACTGCCTCTGCCCAGAATTCTTGTCCTAGCCTGGTACCATTGAGCATGCTTCTTGCCTTTT
Source organism: Pinus albicaulis (assembly GCA_034641835.2). Lineage (NCBI taxonomy): Eukaryota > Viridiplantae > Streptophyta > Pinopsida > Pinales > Pinaceae > Pinus > Pinus albicaulis. Next base: position 889,240,818 of record CM076581.1, on the reverse strand, counting down.
CCATCAGCGTTCTGTTCATTCTTTTTGCAACTCCATTTTGTTGAGGTGTGTATGGAGTAGTCTTCTACCGTGCTATACCACACTTCTTACAGAACTCTTCAAATTCCTTCTTGCAGAACTCCCCACCATTATCTGTCCTAAGTGCCTTTATCTTCTTCTCTGTCTGGTTTTCCACCAGTGCCTTAAATTCTTTAAATTTGTCAAAGACTTCAGATTTCTTCCTCAAGAAATATATCCATGTATTCCTTGAGAATTTATCTATGAATGAAACATAGTACACAGAATTTCCCAGTGGTGGAACTGACACAAGTCCAAACACATCACTGTGCATAAGTTCTAATATCTTGTTCGCCCTTTTAGCACCAGAAGGAAAACTCACCCGATTCTACTTCCCATATACACAATGTTCACAGAAATCAAAATCCATAGAGCAATTAGACATACCTTCTACCATACCATTTCTATGTAGTATCTGAAGGCCCTTCTCTCCAATATGTCCAAGCCTTTGATGCCATAGAATGGTATTTTCTCCAGAGACAGCTAGGCTTTCTACTCCACTTTCAGGAACCACAGAACTGTTACACCCATCAATAATAGTGCTACCTTGTAGCTTGTACAGAGTTCCAATCCGAACTCCCCGCATTAATACCAATGCTCCCCGAACCATCTTGTAGGCATCTTTCTCGAACACTGTCTTTTCACCTGCATCATCCATCTTTCTTACAAAAATCAGATTTCTGGCCAATGCAGGAATATGTAGAACACCAGGAAGTGTTCTAATCCTTCCACCTTGCAGCTTCAGCTTTACCTTTCCACGTCCAACGATTCTGGCCTTCCTATCATCCCCTAGGAAGACATCACCACCATCATATCTCTCATACTCGCAGAACCACTCCCTATGGGGAGTGAAGTGAAAGGTTGCACCTGATTCAATCAACCATGACTCATGATCTACATGTGTACTTGAAGAAGAAGCCAAATACACATCCCCACCTTCATCCAAGGTGGTTTTTGCCTCTGCAGAAGGAGCATCATCAGATCCCTTTCCTTTCTCAGGAGCTTTAGATTTGCACTCCTTTTTGTAGTGCCCTTCCTTTCCGCATTTCCAACATACCTTTACAAACTTTCCAGGAGATTTACATTTCCCTCTAGATTTAGATCTCCCACTCGAAACCTTATTCTTGTTTCTGTTTTGGGACCTTCCTTGTACAGATAAGGCATCTCCATTTTGACTCTCCATATTTCTCCATCTCATTTCCTCTGATAGCAAGGCTAAGACAATGTCATCAAAATTCAAGGTAGTTGTATTGCTACCTATTGCAATAACTAGAATGTCCCACGAGTCTGGTAGAGAAAAAAAAAAACTGATGCACTTATCTTCATCTGAGATTTTAATATCAACAGATAATAGCTAACTTACCATAGTATTGAAGGCGTTCAGATTCTCTGTCACCGAGTCTCCATCCTTCATCCTCGGGTTATACAGCTTTTTCCGCAGGAACAACTTATTGACCAGAGACTTAGATTGGTACAAAGTCCCAAGTTTTTCCCACAAATTCTTCACCGTAGCTTCCCCAGATACATTCAAAAATACTTAATCTGAGACACACAACCGTATTGTGCTCTTAGTCTTCCAATCCAGTTTCTTCCAGTCTTCATCTGAAATTTCCATTGGTTTAGTACTTGGATCTACCGCGATCCACTGATCTTTATCCACCAACAGATCTTACATCTTGAGCTTCCATAACTCAAAGCTCTGACCATTAAATTTCTCGATCTCTATCTTCCCACCGCTTGCCATCTTCTTTCACTGCAAGAATCAATCCCACAGATCTCCCATTGAACAGGGTCTACCTCAGGCCCGAGCAAAAAACCCTCAGCAGCAAAGGCGTCCCCTTGAAGCCGAAACCTGGCTCTGATACCAAATGTAGGTTTTAACCATGAACATAAATTATCTACACACGAATATTATAACAGAAAATAAACAATAGCAAGAGCATAAAACATAAAATAGATAAACACAAAGATTTTCCCCTAGATCCCAAATCGGGACGACCAGCTTGGTTTTTCATTATATTCCTTTTAGTGTTACAACACATATATATACATGTTGAAGCATAAATAAACCCAAATCCATTAACCCTGGATTAGAACATAACCGTAGTTCCCTTGACCGGATCCACAAAATACTAGGGGCCGAAAACCATCGTACCCCAAAACCATGTGCAAAATCATGCACAAAACATGGGTGGGTCCGCACACCAAATGAATTTTCACCGGGGCGCTACCCCAGACCCCAACAGTGGGGGTTTCCTCCTCCCTTGTGACCCCCCTACTACCCCCAGCGCAACGTACAGTGCATGGGGCTAGTCGTGGAAACAATATAACACATACCCAACAGGGTAGACCAAGAGTCTGCAAACCATGGTTTGCGGGCCATTGGATGCGTAGGCTAAATTGGTATAAATAGATGAACCTTTTCTACTCTTAAGGTAGAAAAGAATTGAGATTGATGCTAAGCACAAATTGTTAGATTGGTTGTCGGGTTGTTGGGTAAGGACTCCTACTGGCTATGTGCGCAGGTGGTATTCTAGGATTGTAAGTGGATTTTGGTAATAATATATATGAGAAGTACAGTTGGATATCTGATGCTATCTAGATCTGTTTGGTTATGATTGATGTGAACTTGGGTTATATGATTAAGTGCAAAAGTAATTGTTTAATTGCTGCGAACTATGAAAGTATCTATGTTTCTGGTATATGTATCTATGATCTGTTAATTGCTGCACTTATAGTGTTCTGTGTTGATAATTGGTATTGTGCCTGTGGATGCAGAGATATTTATTAGATATGTGCATAGGAATAGTTCTGTTATACTATGGGTAATATTCTTAATAAGCCTAAGAATAGATTTGTTTAGTGTGAACTTGATAAGTTGGGAACACAGATATGCTTGACTTACCTACTCTCTCTCAGGGTGTGGAAACTTGTGTTGGTGTCTCGTGTTTTTATAGTTTGGAAAATCAAAAGACAAGGCAACATCAGAACCAATCTTTAGAGTTCCAGGATCTATTCCTCCTGTTCTCAGAGAGGGATCTCTCAAATTTTTGTTTGCAGAGGTTTATCTTGTGTGCTTTGAGTATTGGTTTTAGACTAGTTATTAAGTGCAGGTGTTTGATTGTTTGTTTGGTTGAATTGATACAACAGAACATGAAAGGTCTAGGAAAGATACACAGAACGGAGAAACATCTGGTTCATTGGGAAATGGAGTCAAAAGAAGGTCATAACATACTCATCAATGGATATGGGATATCAGAGGGAAAATCTAACTTGGCCGCAGGATCCTTTGGTTTTGGAATGAGATGGACATCAATGATTTGGAAAAAGAAGTTAAATTCTCAAACAAAGGGAATTTGAAAGCACAACTTGGACAACAAAGAGCTATTTGGTAGACAGGGCTAACCATAAATTCTACAAATCACACCTTTAAGAAAATAATGATTTCAAAACAACTTTTAAAATGAAATCTAAGATTCTGGGAACACCCTATTTCCTCAAATATTTTATTTCAAATGACTTAGAAAACATAAAATATTCACTAATAATTTCAGTCATAGAAGAGGGAACACCTAACACATCTATGATCACAACTAGAAAGACCTTTAAGGCAACTTTTTAAGAAAGGACAAAGGGCAAGATCAGAACAGACCTCCTTGGCTCACTGTAAACAGAAATAATTCAAAGGGAGACTTCAATAACAACCTTTTAAGTGGCAGCAGACAAGCAGGGAGAACCATAAATAATGCTGAAACCAATTGTTTGAACTATTAAGGAAATAAACAAGAATGAGGACCAAAGAGAGCGATTAAAGACTCTAAAATACCTCAGCAGAAGAAAACATGAAACAGTGAAGGATGAACAGGTCTAAGGTGCTTCTAGGAGTCATTTCTTAGCCTGAAACTTTCAACCTACTGTAGTAAGAAATTATAGAACATAATGAAAACAGGATAAAACATTAAACAGTTTAGAATACTTCACCAACAGCCAAGCTCATGGATCCAATGATAGAGCCTTCTCAGAAACAAGCATGCAACAACATCATCAGGGCTTCCAAGACTTCAATTTTTTCTTCAACTTCAACAGACTATGTATTATTTCAAAGAGTTTCAGTACTACAACTAGTGATCAACCAACCAACACTTTCTTATCTTCTCCTGTAATATTTATAGAAGAATGAGGAGGTGGAATGGGATAAAATATCTTCTAAGTTCAATTAATACAGTGCACTGTCTCTCGGCCTTCGAGGGGCTTAATAGAGAAGATTTTTGGTATTTCCCCTGTATTAATTGGTTTACATTAACTATTAGGCTTGCTGGAAAGAATTTGTTGACTTCAAGGCTCTTTGTTATCCTCGCAATAACTTCTTCTAACAATTTACAATAAGTTCCTTTGGTTGAATTAAATGTTCAGCTGTATTGATGCAAAATATCTCTTGGTCTGGTAATAACTACGACCTTCCTTTTATTGTTTTGAGGTTGTAGGTGGCTCTGTGGTAGCTAGGGGATTCAATTAGCCCCTGATATGGCAGAATAGGCTTTATGTCTGATAAAACATTCTAATTTCCTTTAACTGTGTTTTAATCAGGAGGTTTTTGCTTTCAATAATCAATCTTGGCCATAATCCTCCTAAATCTGTCTTCAGTCTTCCGTGCTGGTGCGTTACTGTCTTCGACACTGATATTCTTTGATTTGTGATTGACTTGCTATTTTCATTGGTATGCAGGGCTGAATAGGGGTCGAATGGCATCAATGCCTTATGAACCATTGATGAAACATGAATTTGAAACCTGCTAATGATTTTCTTTGATGAATTGAAAGTGGGAGGATCATCAACCTCTGCCTGTGATTTTTCTTCAGCATGGCGGAAAACCATTTAAATCTTGCAAAATACAAAAAGCATTATAAAATCCTGCATGCATAGGTTTATTGCGTGAGAAGGCATGTGGAGAGAGCAAGGTCGTTGGATGGCATCATCCAACGATCGATATTGATCGGAATGAGTCAGAAGGAAATGGGGGAAGGAATTTAAATCAGAGCCGTCGATCGTGTAGAGATCGACGAGCGGGAGCGGAGGCGAAAATTCAAAGCGAGGGAATCAGGGCGATGAATTGTGGGCCATTGATCTGTAGATCAGATCGACGGTAGAGATGCTTTAATGACCGTGCCGTACCTTGGTTATCGCATGGGTTTCTTCGAAGAATGACCACTGTCTGATGGACGACCTCAGATCGGACGGTGGACGTCAATATCGCACCGGGTCCACGTCCGATCCTTAACGCGTGATGAATAGAAATTTTGGTGAACAGTGTTCAAGTCACATGTCAAACGGTGTATGGAATCGCTGAAAAATAAAAGAAACCGCCTCGCTTTCAAAAGCGGTGCGATGGATACCACGTAGTTTTGAAACGATGAGTGGTTGGCGGGGACCACCGGGCTGAGAGCTTGTGCGCAGTGAATCTATGGATCATATCGACGATGGAGATTGACTGAAATTTCATGCCATGGGAACTTTTTAGAAAATAATAAAAAACCCAACGTTTCAATATAACATAAATTTTTAATATTTTTGGGGCAGGATATAAATACAATATGGTTAGGCGCTCGTCTGCGGGGCCACGGGTTATATGAAAAGCCATATGACTGGGACGTTATGGATGAGGGGCTAATAGGCATGGGGCAATGCGATAATTTCTTAGAGGGCTAGTGCTTGGTTCTGGCACTAGGGTGTATGGAAGGTAAGGGTTAAAGACTTAGCCTAAGGGGGATTAAGTCTATAATATGAAAATGTGATTTTTATAGGTTTTAAATGGTTTTCAAAGGATTTTGAGGGTTTCGATAAGGCAAAGATAGGGTATTAGGCCTTATCAAAGGGTTTTTGATGAAGGGAAAAGGGGGAAATCATGAAAATGAGGGATTTCATGGGAAAAGGAAAGGCAAAGATGAGGTTAGTTTTGGAAGAGGGGGAAAAGGAAAATGGTTCTTGCAGTAGTGTTATTTCTTGGGAATCAGCAGGATTTCAAGATGGGCACAGCAGCGAAGATTTAAGATAGAGGCATGAGGCCTTTTGAGAGTCTTCAAGAGCCAACACTTTTTAGCAATAAAATATGTTCCTTGAAGACTTCAGAAAATTATTTAGCTACCTTTTTGTATAATAGATTTTTATAGGTGGCTAACAGCGGCTCCAGTTGGGGATGGTGCCTTCTTGAAGGCATCAAGAATTTCATACTTGCCTTCTCTGGGAGGATGATCTGTTCCTCATCCATTGGGCTGCCCTTATTTCTATGGATGATATTATTTTTCTTTGAAAACATATTAGCAACCATACAAAAAATGGATCTCCATCAATACAATCTTTATACCTACCCAATCCTACTGATCTAACATTTTTTCCTCTTTAGAGTGCACTTGGATTGGCAAACTATTTCACAAAATTTTATTCTTTTGAAAGCAAGAAATCTAAACTACTTCTACTCCTTATTTCTCCATGGACCCAGATTAAACAGTTGAGCCCATATGATTCTCTACCTAATCTACCGTCTGTTGGGATTAAACTGTCCAATAGACTTTATTATCTAAATTCTACAACAAAAATTTTAAAAGCATTCAAGTCAAGATTAAGCTGTTTGACTTGCTGTGATCTATGGCATAAAAAACAAGCTGCACATATATACTATTTTGCAAAAAAATAAAAAAAATGGAAGGCTTAAGATCTGATTTTTCAAAGCATTTCCTTCCTCTTTTTACAGCTCTGTTTTGACTCTTACTTGAGCTGTTCTTTGCTTATCCTCTGGTTCATATTTTGAGCTAATTAGAACCAGATTTTCCTCTTCTTTGACTCACAATTTGAAACAAATTTGAGTCATCCTTTATTTGAAATTTTAGGTTCATATTTTGAGCATGTTTGAACCTTTAATTTCTATCCTAAACTATCTACTGATAAGCCAAGATTAAACAGTTTGGAAAATTGAATTCACTATCCTATTAGCAGAAAATTTAAAGCTAATTAGTCAAGATTAAACTGTTTGACTAACTAGAAGTGTGTTTTTCAGTAGTGGCATTTGAGCTTGCACACTTTCAGATTTGTTTCTCTTTTTTTTTGGTATGGGGTTATACCTTTCTTGTTTTCACAAGCTGCCCTCTTTTCTTTTTTTTCTTTGTTTTTGTATTTTTGATTTTCATAACTTTGAATGCAATGTTAAGAATATGATATTTACAATGAAAAAATAGAATGCTTTGAAACTTATGATTCTTGGTAGAAGTAACACTTGAGAATTCTGCCATTGACACAACCTCCATAGAGATATTCTCCATTCAATTCTTTCAAGAAAAATGCATTTTGACCCCTTTCAGCATGAATAATATAGGTCCCTTTCCACAAGTTCTCAAACTTGCCATGTTTTCCCTTCTCCTCTCTCCTTGAATCCCACTTAAGAACAACATTTCCAACTTGTAAACTTTTGGCCTTAGTCCTCTTATCAAATAACTTCTTCATATTTTCTTAGACTAACTGTGTTCTTTCATAGACTTCCTCTCTGGTCTGCTGTAAATGAATTGTTTGGTTGATTCTTCTCTGCATATCATTCTCTTCAATATGCACTTCTTCGAGGAGTTTCATGACTGTAACTCCTAATGAGGTGGGAAAAACTGCGTCCATACCATAGACTAGCTGATAGGGGGACATGTTTATTGATTTCTTTGTAGTTAGCTTATCAGCCCATAAGGCATGAACCAGTTTACTATGCAATGAATTTTTATTCTGTTCCAACAGTGGTTTAATGATATTGATGAGGCTCTTGTTGGAAGATTCAGCTAACCCATTTCCTTGGGGATAGTAAGCAGTGGAATGGCCCAAGGTTATGTGGTATTTGTAATAGAAATCAACCATCTTTTTAGATTTAAAAGCAACAACATTGTCTGTTATGATTTTTCTGGGACAACCAAATATGGCTAGGATATTTGTTTCAAGGAACTTGATAATGACAGAGTCATTAGCATTTCTGGAAGGTATAACTTCTATCCACTTGGTAAAGAATTTGGTGGCTGTGAGGATCCACTTATGTTGAGCTGAGGAGGATGGGTGAATTTCCCCAATGAAGTCTAAACCCCATTGTCGAAAAGGTGCCTCAACTCTAATGGGATGTAAGGGTAAGGGAAGGAGTTTTATTTTTCCATCAAAGATTTGACACTTATGGCAAGACATGACCAACTTTTGAGTGTCTGGGAAAAGGGTAGGCCAATAGTAACCAGATCTAAGAATTTTGTTTACTGTGGCCTTCCAGGAGAAGTTTCCTCCACATTCTCTGTCATGCAACTCATGCATGATTTTCCTTGCATCATCTTCAAGTAAACATTTAAGCAAAATTCCAAAAACATTTTTCCAATATAATACCCTATCTAAGATGCAAAAACTCAAAGATTTTTGCTTCAAAAATCTAGCTTTAGTCTTGGACAAGGAAGGAGGGGCATTCAAATATAAAAGCACATAACTAATGTCAGCATACCAAGGAGAATTTAGAAAGTTTCTTCAATAAAAGGAGCAGTAAATTCTTCTAGTTCTTCCAACACATCTACCATGTTCATGTCTAGTGCTTGAAAGTTAGACTCAGCCATAAGTTTTTCTAATCCCTGCCCTTTAACTAGTTTGGTGAGCCTGATTTCTTAGTCATACTCAAGAATAGTGGCAATCCATTTTCCCTTTTACCATCAGGTTCTTGACTTAGAATTTCGTTGACAACAGTATGTGGAACAAAAGAAATTATGTGAGAGTGTAAAATATAGACCCTAAAGTCTTTTAAAGCTTTCACTAATGCTAAGGCTTGCTTCTCCATGATGTTATATTTGAGAGGAGCATATCTTAAGGCCCTACTAAAGAAAGATATTGGTTGTTCTTGCCCCAAGTCATTATTTTGAAGTAATACTATAGCTATTGTATGCTCAGATGCAAAAGAAAAGATATAAAAGTCTTTGGTGAAATCTGGACCAATCAGGACTGGTGTTTGAGTAAGAGCTTGTTTGACCAGTTTGAATGATTGTTTAGCTGGTAAAGTCCATTTTATACCGACATCTTTCTTAAGCATGTTTGTAATGTTTTTTAATAGCTCAGCAAGGTTGGGGATGAACCTCCTCAGAAAATTAATCTTTCCAATGAAAGATTGTAATTCTTTGAGGCTTCTTGGATGGTTGACCTGCAATATGCCATCTATCCTTGTAGGGTCTATTTTGATTCCCTCTTTCGAAATTATATGGCCAATAAGTTTACCTTCTTGGAGACCAAAGAGTGTCTTCTTGGGGTTCAATGACAAGCCAAATTTCCTACACTTCTCAAAAACTTTTCTTAGGTGAATCAAATGTTCCTTATCAGTTTTTGACAAAAAGATTATGTCATCAAGGTAAATGATTATGAAATAGCCAATATGTTTAGAGAAGGATATGTCCATGGCCCTTTGTAAGGTGGCCCCTGCATTCATTAATCCGAAAGGCATTTTGACATACATAAAGGTGCCCCAAGTTGTGGTAAAAGCAGTTTTGATTTGATCACTTGGGAGCACTAACACCTGGTTGTAACCCAAGAACCCATCTATGAGGGATATTCTTTTGGACCCAACTACCCTTTGAAGTATATGTTCCATTTTAGGTAAGGGGTAATTTTCATTTAAAGAGGCGTTTTTTAAATCTCTGAAGTCAATACAGAGCCTGATTTCCCCTGTTTTCTTTCTAACAGAAACCAAGTTTGACACCCACTCTGAATATCTAATTGGTATAATGATCCTAGAAACATGCATATTTTCAATTTCTACCTTAAATATGTTGGGTGTGGAGCCTGATTATCTTGTTTACTTTGTATCACAGCATTGGACCCCTGTACCTTAAAAGGGGCGGCAACGCTGCCCATAATTAATTGCTGCCGTGGGGGGTCAGGAAGGGTGGCAGCGCTTTTCAGAGCCCCCTCTGGCGGGGGTTTCGGGGGCAGCACCCCCGAAGCTAAAAAAAATATGTAAAATTGCCTTGTAAAAGTATAGTAATTTCTAGTCAATTTGGGCCGTTCATTAGGCAAATGATCTGACAGTAGAAGTTATGTTTAGTTTAGGGTTTTTTGCCCTAGAAGGAAACCTCTAGCTTTTATGAGGGTATTGTATTGCGGCTGTGTATCGTGTGTGTATTCTCGGAGCGAGAAACAGAGAGGGAGACTATGAGAGAGAACATTGGATATTACAGTGGATTTGCTGTAGGTTTTGTCTCTTCATTTTTGTTGGATAATAAAAAGGAAGGACTGGCTGTTCGGGGTGGACATAGCCCAAACTGGGTGAACCACGTATATTTGTGTCTCTCTATTTTTTGTGTTTTGTGTGATTTTATTTTCCGCATATTTTATGTGTTGCATTGCTCCATAATATATAATTTTATAACAACTGGTATCAGAGTCGAAGGTCTATTTGGTTGATAAACTCGCAGGAAAGAAGGGTTTCTGGTTCGAGTGGGAGCAATGGCGGAAGATGGTAATTTTAGGGTTGATAAATTTAACGGCCAAAACTTCCTGTTGTGGAAGATGCAGATGGAAGATTACTTGTATCAGAAAGATCTGTACCTACCATTGAGCGGAAAAACAAAGAATCTGGCGGCCATGACAAACGCGGAATGGAACATTCTCAATAGAAAGGCACTCGGAACAGTATGGTTGTGTTCATGTATTAGTCGCCTACATTTCGGGGTGAAAACAACAACAGCAGGTCGGATGCAGATTACAGGAAATTCATATGAAAAACCTCTACCCTCAAAATCAACAAGGTATTTCTTATGAAACGACCATTTAATATGAAGATGTCGGAAGGTGGATCTGTTGCAGACCATTTAAATGAATTTAATACAGTTACCAATCAGTTAAGTTCTGTAGGGGTAAACTTTGATGATGAAGTTAGAGCTCTGTTATTCTTGGTGTCATCGCTTGAAAGAGTTTAATGGTTTAGTTATGGCCATTAGTAACTCTGTCTCTGGATCTAGTACTTTAAAGTTTGATGATGTTGTTGGTGCCATCCTTAGCGAGGAAATGCGACGGAAAAGCTCCGGTGAGACATCAGGTAATGCTTTGAGTGCAGAGTCTAGGGGAAGAAGAATGGAAAGAGGAAAGAGCTCGGGATATCGCAGTAAATCAAGGAAAGGCATATCCAAGTCCGTATCAGGAATATTAAAGAATGAAAGAAAGAAAGGACACCTGAAGAAAGATCAGAGATCCTTTAAAGGGAAAAAGAAGTATATACAATGTTGTTAACACGAAGAAAACTGAGACAAGATGTTACAAGATGCTTTGATTATTTCTTTTGAAAATGTTACTAATTCTTGGGTTGTAGATTCAGGGGCTTCATTCCATGCTACACCTGATAAGAAATATTTTTATGACTATGTTCAACGAGATTTTGGACAAGTTCATTTGGGTGATGATAAACCCTGTAAAATTGTTGGAAAGGGTAAAGTTATTGTAAAACAACAGAATCGAAACCAATGGCTACTGAAGGAGGTAAGGCATGTTCCAGATCTGAAGAAAAATATAATTTCAACAGGGCAGTTAGGCAGTGAAGGTTGTGTGACAACTTTCACAGATAAAAATTGGAAGGTCACCAAAGGAGCGCTGGTAATAGCAAAAGGTGAAAATGTTGGTACATTGTATTTATGCAATGGTATTTCTAACTCTATTAATGATTTAACTTCCAAAGGAGCAGATGGAGAATTATGGCATCATAGGCTCGGACACATGAGTGAGAAGGGAATGAAGATTCTTCACTCAAGAAATTTTTTGCTAGGTTTGAAGAATGTTGATTTGGATTTCTGTGAGAATTGCATTTATGGAAAACAAAAGAGAATCAGATTTCTCAGAGTTGGGAAAGAAAATAAGAGCGAAAAATTGGAGCTTGTGCATACAAATGTATGGGGACCTGCTCAGGTATCATCTCTCGGTGGATCTCATTATTATGTTACTTTTATTGATGATGCAACTAGAAAAACATGGATTTATTGTATTCAGAATAAATCTGATGTATTTGATACTTTCAAGAAATGGAAATTGGTTGAGATTGAGACATGAAAGAAGTTGAAGTGTCTCAGATCAGGCAATGGAGGTGAATATTGCAGTAAAGAGTTTGATAGGTACTGTTCAGAGCATGGAATTCGTAGAGAGAAGACAGTTCCAAGAACGCCACAAGAAAATGGTGTGTCAGAAAGGATGAACAGAACAATCATGGAGCGTGCAAGGTGCATGAGATTGCATGCAGGATTTCCTTTACAATTTTGGGCAGATGATGTAGATACTTTTGTTTATCTAATAAACATAGGGCCTTCAAGTTCCTTGGATGGTGGTATTCCAGAGGAAGCATGGACAGGTATAAAGGTAAACTACTCCTTTTTAAAGCCTTTTGGTTGTGAGGCCTTTGTCCATATTAATAAAGAAAATAGAACAAAGCTTGAGGCAAAATCAAAGAAATGTACCTTTATTGGATATGGTGCTAATGATTTTGGTTATCGCTTATATGATTATTAAAATCAAAAAATAATTAGGAGTAGAGATGTAATATTCAATGAAAAGTTCTTGTATAAGAATCAGTTACAGGAAAATAAACAGGAAAAAGAAAGCAAGGAATACACGGTTCTTGATGAGATAACTGAAAAAGTAAAGGTGCCCGAAAATAATAATAATCAACAACCACAGCAGCAGCAACCACCACAACAGCAACATGCACCTCAGACACCTGAAAGTGGTGTTAGAAGATCTACCAGGATAAGTAGACCCCCTAAACGATACTCTCCTTCATTATATTATTTATTTTTGACTGATTCTGGTGAACCTGAATGTTATGAAGAATCAATGCAGGTTGAAAGCAGGAAGAAGTGGGAGCTAGCCATGGAAGAAGAGACGGACTCCTTAATGCATAACCAGACTTGGGACTTAGTCAGGTTGCCTGCAGGTAAAACTACATTGCAGAATAAATGGGTTTATAGGCTGAAGGAAGAAGATGTAGGAAAACAAAGGTACAAAGCTATACTTGTGGTGAAGGGGTTTGCATAGAAGAAAGGTATTGATTTTGATGAAATATTTTCTCCTGTTGTTAAAATGAATTCAATCAGAACTATTTTAAGTCTTGTAGAAGCGAAAGATTTACATCTTGAACAGTTAGATGTAAAGACAACATTTCTCCATGGAGATTTGGAGGAAGAGATATACATGCAGCAACCAGAAGGATATGAGGTAAAAGGGAAAGAAAAATTGGTGTGCAGGTTAAAGAAAAGCTTGTATGGCTTAAAACAGGCTCCAAGGCAGTGGTATCTAAAATTTGACAAGTTTATGTCTGAACAAAGTTATACTAGATGTCACTCTGATCATTGTGTTTATCTAAAAAGGAAAAATGATGGCAGCTATATTATATTGTTATTGTATGTAGATGACATGCTTGTTGTAGGGTCTAACATGAAGGAAATAAATGTGCTCAAAAGAAAATTGGCAAATTCATTTGAAATGAAGGATTTGGGAGCTGCAAAACAAATCCTTGGTATGAGGATAAATAGAGACAGGAAAAATCGCAAATTAACACTGTCTCAGAATGAGTAAATAGAGAAGGTGTTAAAAATATTTAATATGCAGAATGCAAAACCAGTTAGTACACCTTTTTCTAGCCATTTCAAACTTAGTAAGGAGATGTGCCCAAAGACCCAAGAATACATGGATTATATTTCTAAAGTTCCATATGCATCAGCAGTTGGAAGCTTAATGTATGCAATGGTCTGCAAAAGGCCTGATATTGCACATGCAGTGGGAGTTGTAAGCAGGTACATGAACAATCCAGGAAAAGAACATTGTATGGCAGTAAAATGGATTCTCAGATATTTGAGAGGTACCACAAATCAAGCATTATGCTTTGGTGGTTCAAACATTGCTCTACAAGGATATGTTGATGCAGATATGGCAGGTGATAGAGATAAAAGGAGGAGCACTACAGGATATGTATTTACTGTAGGTGGAACAGCTGTCAGTTGGGTTTCAAAAATCCAAAGTGTTGTTGCACTTTCAACAACAGTAGCCGAGTATGTTGCTGCTACAGAGGCTAGTAAAGAAATGATTTGGTTACAAAGGTTTATGGATGAATTGGGTAAGAAGCATGATATGGGCACACTATACAGTGATAGCCAAAGTTCTATTCATCTTGCAAAGAACTCAGAATTTCATTCCAGGACTAAACACATACATCTCAAGTACCATTTCATACGGTCAATATTGGAAGATGGAGAGTTGAAGCTGGAAAAGATACACACTAGCCAGAATCCTATAGATATGCTAACAAAATTTTTAACTAGGGAGAAGCTGAGAACATGCTCAGTTTCAATTGGTCTTCAAGGAGGAGTCATTATCTAGAAAATGAAGCAGCATTGGAGTTGCTACAATCAGTCTCCAAGTGGGAGATTGTTGGGTGTGGAGCCCGATTATCTTGTTTACTTTGTATCACAGCATTGGACCCCTGTACCTTAAAAGGAGCGGAAACGCTGCCCGTAATGAAATGATTGTGTATTTAAATCAGTATCCCCTGCCCGAGATTAAGGGGGGGGGGCGACAGCACTTTTCGGAGCCCCCCCCTGGCGGGGGTTTTCGAGGGTAGTGCCCCCGAAGCTAAAAACAGATGTAAAATTGCCTTGTAAAAGTATAGTAATTTCTAGTCAATCTGTGCCATTCATTAGGCAAATGATCTGATGGTAGAAGTTATGTTTAGTTTAGATTTTTTCTCCCTAGAAGGCAACCTCTCGCTTTTATGAGGGTATTGTATTACGGTTGTGTATCATGTGTGTATTCTTGGAGCGAGAAACAGAGAGGGAGACTGTGAGAGAGAACATAGGATATTACAGCGGATCTGCTGTAGGTTTTGTCTCTTCATTTTTACTGGATAATAAAAAGGAAGGACTGGATGTTCGGGGTGGACGTAGCCCAAACTGGGTGAACCACGTATATCTGTGTCTCTCTAGTTTTTATGTGTTTTGTGTGCTTGTATTTTCCGCATATTTTATGTGTTGCATTGCTCTGTAATATTTAATTTTCTAACAAACTAAAGGTAATAAAATAGGGTTTATTCTCCTTAGTTTTTGTTTAAAAGGATTTTGATTTTCCTTCAAAGGGATTTTATGCTGGATGATGCTAGTATCATATGATTTTAGGTCCTTGTATCCCCAAGCCAAAACATCTTTAAATTCTTTGAACAACTCTATGTATTTCAATTTTTTGTGAGCTGGGAGAGTGCTAGATAGTTTGATCATATTGGGTTCTACTAGACTGCCTATGTTATGCTCTTGTACATTCATTTCCACAGGCTCCATTCTTGGTTCTTTGGCTACATCGTTAAAATAAAACATGTGTTCTAAAGGTGCTAGACCTCTTGGAATCTTATCATTTTTGCATTGTAAAACTTCCAAGTCTTCTTGGTCTACGTTGTTAGTTATCTCTGCTTCAAAAGGATTCTCATAATGATTTATATCAGCAGTATATGTAATTTTAGCTTCTGGGATTTGTTCAATATACAAACAATTTTCTTTATGGCTGGTTTCTGATATTGGTATGTCGAAATCATTTTCTGATTTTAAGAAATCATCTATGTGTTTGTCAGAGTCAAACACTTGCCAGTGATCTTCGTTATCAGGCACAGCAGGCCTGTGTTTTACCTTCACACTGAGTTGTTCGTTTATTTCAGGTATCTGGAAATTGCTGGCATTGAAAGAAAGTTCATTTTCTAGATGATTTAGTGCTCTTGGAATGAAAATAAGTTCATACTTTCAAAGGTTTTCAATAGATCAAGGGTAGCATTTCGATATTCCCTAAGCCTTGGATTTCTAGCTGAGTATTCTCCTTTGATTTGTCTTATGATAAGTTTGGAATCTCCTAAGATTGATATCTTCTGGGCTTCTAACTGTTTAAGCAATTGTAAGCCTAGGAGAAGTGCTTCATACTCAGCAATATTGTTAGTGCACGGGAAATCCAATTTGTATGAAAAACTCTATTTTGTATTTTGAATCCACACACCTGCTCCTGCACTTGTTTTACTACAAGATCCATCAAATTTTATTGTCCAAAGTATGTCATCCTTTTTTTCATTCTCTTGTTGCTGTTGATTTTCAATGTTTTGCATTTGATTGGAGGGAAGATTTTATTTTTCTGGTGAACTAATTGGGTCGATGTTTTCCTTATCTTGTTGAGTGATTTCCTCTTCATTACATAAGATAAAGGAATCTAAACTTGATTGAATAGAATAGATGGGGGAGTTTTTTGGCTGGTCTATGTTTCTAACCATGTACTTCATATGATATTCCCTGTATAATCTTCTATTTTGGTTAAAAACAGGGATGGTGGCATAAGACATGTCCATTTGAAGGCTTCTCTGAAGTTTGGCTCCCCAAGATCTTGATAAGAGCATGCCATAATTAGAGGGAATTTCAGCTACAAATATGTCCATGATTAAACTCTTAGCAGGAATTGGAGCTAAATTAACACATAAATCTTTGATTAAACCCGAACATTTGACTTTGCTTGAGTCAAAGGAATACAAGTCTTTGTATGGTTTAGTAATTTCTAAGCCTAAGCTTTCCATTACTACCTTAGGCATTAGATTGTTTGAAGCTCCTGAGTCTAACATGGCATTGTGTAAAATTTTCTCATGTATGTTTAAGCTAACATAGAAGGGAGGGATAGCCCCTTCTTGGTATTTTCCTTCAACTTCTGGACCAAACAACAACTCATGTTTTTCATCTGTCAAGTTTAAGGTGTCAATATCACTTCCTAAGTTCAAAGCTTTCAAAACTTGGTTTTTGTACACTTCTTGGGTTACTAGTTCAGCTAGGGGAATGGTAATTTTTATCTTAGCAATCTCTCCCTCAAGACTGAAAGGAACAATAGACTTGTTCATATTTACATCTGTCTTTTCAATTGAATTATTTTCAGCAATTTTGATTTGCTGAACCTTGTTTGGACTGCTAATTGGGACAGTTCTATTAGGATCAATAGCTGAAGTGCTAGGGGTACTCTATTCAACATTTGACTGGACACCTTTGTTTTTGTTTATGTCTGTTTTCTTGGTCAAAATGTTGGTTTTTTCTGCTGTCTTTTTGGGCTGAGTTTCTGTGTTCTTCTTGACAGCAGTATCATTGTTCCTATCTTTTAAGTTGTCTACATTCCCTTTGCTCCTAAGATCGTATTGTTTATGCACCTCCATGATTGCATTTTCAAACCCCAGTTTATAGTCATCAGAATCTTCATAGGTGTTTGTGCTATGATTAGAGAAGAAACCTTGTTCTTCTTCAATGAGGAAAACATCGTCCCCACTGTTTGATCCAATCGAGTTTACATGAGATTCTCCCAACCTTTCCATCTCTCTATCTTCCTCATATTTATCTACATAGTTCTGTTGGAAGGGAGGTCTAATCTATTGGTTACTTTCTTTTTGCTTATCTTGATTTTTTTCTCTTCTATAATTCTGATTTCTATTTTTGTTTTGGTTATTTTGAGGTTCTCTTGGTGGCACTTTCTCATTTAAATTGATCTTTTCGAGCATCCTCTCCATTACCTTCACTAGGTTGTCAATTTTTGTGTTAGAAGTTGAGGTTGAGGGTAGTAGGTCATCTTTATAAGTTACCCTCTTCTCTGATCTCAACCTATTTATTTTCTCAATTATATTTGCTTCTACGCTCACAGCTCCCTTTTGCATGTCTTCTAAGGTTGATTAGTCTCTCTCCCTCAACTGATACATCATGTCAACATCAAGGCCTTCAGGATATCTTACTAAGGCCATGCCTTGAAGAGGTTTCATGTGAGGTGGAAGAGCATTGTAAATGCTATTGAACCTAGTGGAGTATTCATGAACAATCTCTCCTTGATTTCTCTTGAGGCTGCTATACTCTGCTAGTATTTGGAGAGGGTTCCTTTTGAGTTCCCATTTGTTGATGAATGTTTGATGCAAGGCAGGGAGATCATTTATGCTGCTAGGAGGTAAGTTTTTAAACCATTTGTTTACATCTCCTCCTAAAATTTGGGCGAATATTCTCATCTTCGCCATTTCTTCTTATATCTCCATGTAATCAAAAGCATCTTCCATCCTATCTACATTTTGTTGAGCTGTTATAGACTCTTTTCCAGTGAAATGAGGGATTTTGGATTGGTAATCATTTGGTAGGGGAAGTAGAGGTTGTGGTAACACTAATGGGGCATACCATGTTGCCATGGTTGGAAATAAGGGTGGATTTAAAAGAGGTGGATTTAGAAAAGTGAACGTGGGCTGAAATGGAGTGTTTTGAACAGTGGTAGTATGAATTGGAGTGGAAGAAATACTTGGGCCAGCAAACTGATTTTGAGCAAACTTGTTGTGAAAAAGACTAAATTGATGAAGACGCTGGGAATCAAGAGGAGTGGAAGGTGAGGCTTCTCTACTGAAGCTTTGTTGCAAATATGCAATATCAATGTCAGTTTGGTTTAAGTCACCTTGAGATCTAGTTGTGAATATGTTCTTTGTATGATGTAAATCAAAGTGTGAACCCTCTAAGACAACAAGGTTTTCAGGGACAAAATTTGTTCTTAAGAGGCTCCTATTAGCAACTGATTTTTCAGAGTTAGAAGTCTGCCACAGAATTCTCTCAGGATTGTCAACGGTTAACGAAGGTTTTGGGTCTAGATGGGATCTAGTTTTGATCCTATGTGAAGCCAGACTGTTTTTCAAAAAATGAGAGAGGCGGGGGTTTTTAGGGACTGGCTTTGGAAGCTTCACCTCTGAGGATGTTTTGTCTAGTATGGGACTAGGCTTATACACTTCTTCAAGACTGTTTAACACAGTCCTAAAGAGATTTGGGAACCTAGATGAGTAATAGGCCTATTGGGGCTAATGGAGTCGCCAGGTGGAAAATTTTTAGCTTTTATGAAGGTAAGATATTGGATGGTTCCACCACCATGTTTATTATGAAGCCAAACTGAAATGTTTTTGGTTTTTGTGAGTTATTTCGATCTTACCGGTTGTGAGAGTGTCCTAAATCTGATTTAACACTTAGCTAGGGTGTCAAACATACATAGTTCACTCTTATGGCTTGGTAACTGAAAATTTCAAGGTTTGATAAGGTTTAATGAGAATCCTAAGGGTTACTTAGTTTGTCACTGATTCAATTAAGTCCTATCATGATTAAAATTTGTCAGGTAGTGCTTGAAGAAGGTTACTTATGTTATACTAGACAGTGATTGTTTAATTTTGAAGATTTTACTCAGTGTCCCACCGTGATCGCCATTATGTTGGTGGTGATGAGGTAGCTGATAATCACTGTATAGTATTTTAAAATAAGGGATTTCTGGAGTCCTAAGGGGTACTTATATTGTCACTGACTCAGAAGTGTCCCACCGTGATTGCCATTATGTTGGTGTCCCATGTTTTGATAGTTTGGAAAATCAAAAGACAAGGCAACATCAGAACCAATCTTTAGAGTTCCAGGATCTAGTCCTCCTGTTTTCAGAGAGGGATCTATCAAATGTTTGTTTGCAAAGGTTTATGTTGTGTGCTTTGAGTATTGGTTTTAGACTAGTTATTAAGTGCAGGTGTTTGATTGTTTGTTTGGTTGAACTGATACAATGGAACATGAAAGATCTAGGAAAGATACACAGAACGGAGAAACATCTGGTTCATTGGGTAATGGAGTCAAGATAAGGTCATAAAATACTCATCAATAGATATGGGATATCAGAGGGAAAATCTAACTTGGCCACAGGATCCTTTGGTTTTGGAATGAGATGGACATCAATGATTTGGAAAGAGAAGTTTAATTCTCAAACAAAGGGAATTTGAAAGCACAACTTGGAAAATAAAGATCTATTTGGTAGACAGGGCTAACCATAAATTCTACAAATCACACCTTTAAGCAAATAATGATTTCAAAACAAATTTTAAAATGAAATCTAAGATTCGGGGAACACCCTATTTCCTCAAATATTTTATTTCAAATGACTTAGAAAACATAAAATATTCACTAATAATTGCAGTCATAGAAGAGGGAACACCTAACACATATATGATCACAACTATAAAGACCTTTAAGGAAACTATTTAAGCAAGGATAAAGGGAAATATCAGAACAAACCTCCTTGGCTCACTGTAAATATAAATAATTCAAAGCGAGACTTCAATAACAGCCTTTTAAGTGGCAGCATACAAGCAGGGAGAACCATAAATCATGTTGAAACCAACTATTCAAACTACTAAGGAAATAAACAAGCATGAGGACCAAAGAGAGAGATTAAAGACTCTAAAATACCTCAGTAGAGGAAAACATGAAATAGTGAAGGATGAACAGGTATAAGGTGCTTCCAGGAGTCATTTCTTAGCCTAAAACTTTCAACCTACTGTAGTAAGAAATTATGGAACATAATGAAAACAGGAGAAAACATTAAATAGTTTAGAATACTTCACCAACAGCCAAGCTCATGGATCCAATGATATAGCCTTCTTAGAAAAAATCATGCAACAACATCATCAAGGCTTCCAAGACTTCTATTTGTTCTTAAACTTCAACAGACTATGTATTATTTCAGAGAGTTTCAATATTACAACTAGTGATCAACCAACCAACACTTTCTCATCTTCTCCAGTAATATTTATAGAAGAATGAGGAGGTGGAATGGGATAAAATATCTTCTAATTTCAATTAATATAGTTCACTATCTCTCGGCCTTCAAGGGGCTTAATAGAGAATATTTTTGGTATTTCCCCTGTATTAATTGGTTTACATTAACTATTAGGCTTGCTGGAAAGAATTTGTTGACTTCAAGGCTATTTTTTATCCTTGCAATAACTTCTTCTGACAGTTTACAATAAGTTCCTTTGGTTGAATTAACTGTTCAGCTGTATTGATGCAAAATATCTCTTGGTCTGGTAATAACTACGGCCTTCCTTTGATTGTTTTGAGGCTGTAGGTGGCTCTGTGGTAGCTAGGGGATTCAATTAGCCCCTGATGTGGCAGCATAGGCTTTCTGTCTGATAAAACACTCTGATTTACTTTAACTATGTTTTAATCAGGAGGTTTTGGCTTTCAATAATCAATCTTGGCCATAATCCTCCTAAATCTATCTTCAGTCTTCCGTGCTGGTGTGTTTATGTCTTCGACACTGATATTCTTTGATTTGTGATTGACTTGCTATTTTCGTTGGTATGTAGGGCTGAACAGGGGTAAAATGGCATCAATGCCTTATGAACCATTTATGAAACCTAAATTTGAAACTTGCTAATGATTTTCTTTGATGAATTGAAAGCGGGAGGATCGTCACCCTCTGCGGGGGAATCAGGGTGATGAATTGTGGGCCATCGATCTTTAGATCAGATCGATGATAGAGATGCTTTAATGATTGCGTCATACCTTGGTTATCGCACGGGATTCTTCGAAGAACGATCACCATCTGATGAATGGCCTCAGATCGGATGGTGGACGTCAACATCGCGCCGGGTCCACGTCCAATCCTTAACGCGTGATGAACAGCGGTTTTCGTGAACAGTATTCAGGCCATGTGTCAAACGGTGTATGGAATCGCTGCAAAATAAGAGAAATTGCCTCGCTTTCAAAAGCAGTGCGATGGATACCGCATAGTTTTACAATGGTGAGTGGTTGGCAAGGACCACCAGGGAGAGATTTTGCGCACCGTCGATCTGTGGATCAGATCGACAATGGATATTGAATGAAATTTTGAGCCATGGGAAATTTTTAGAAAATAATAAAAAACCCAACGTTTCAATATAACATAAAGTTTTAATATTTTCGGGGCAGGATATAAATACAATATGGTTAGGCGCCCGTCTGCGGGGCCACGGGTTATATGAAAAGCCATATGACTGGGGGGTTTTGGATGAGGGACTAATAGGCATGGAGCAATGCGATAAGCACTTAGAGGGCCAACGCTTGGCTCTGGCACTAGGGCATATGGAAGGGAAGGGTTAAAGACTTAGCCCAAGGGGGATTAAGTCTATAATATGAAAATGTGATTTTTATAGGTTTTAAATGGTTTTCAAAGGATTTTGAGGGTTTTGATAAGGAAAAGATAGGGTCTTAGGTCTTATCAAAGGGTTTTTGATGAAGGGAAAAGGGGGAACTCATGAAAATGAGGTATTTCATGGGAAAAGGAAAGGCAAAGATGAGGTTAGTTTTAGAAGAAGGGGAAAAGGAAAATGGTGCTTGCAGCAGTGTTCTTTATTGGGAATCAGCAGGATTTCAAGATGGGCACAACAGTGAAGATTTAAGATAGAGGCATGAGGCATTTTGAGAGTCTTCAAGAGCCAACATTTTTTAGCAATAAAATCTGTTCCTTGAAGACTTCAGAAAATGAATTAGCCACCTTTTCGTATAATAGATTTTTATAGGTGGCTAACAACTTGGTTTCAGCACCCTCCCATACTACTTTGGGTGAGACTTTGGCCAGTGCAAGAAGGTCACTAACAAAAGGGCCAATAGTATAGGGGTTTCTTGGCAAACCTTAGCCTCTGAACTTGGTTTAGGACCCCTCAAGCCAACAAATGGTTCTGTTGTCGGGACTGGGACATTTTGAGAGAGATATCAGCTAATGCCAAGAACACATTGGAGACCTGAGAAGAAAAAGTGATCGAGGTGGAAATTGGTGGTCACCTACCTATTCCACTTGGGGCCCCACCATTGTCTCTTTCAGTTTTTTAGTTTCGGCACAACTTACTATTTTTAGCATTTTTTCAGGTCCTGAACTTCCAAAGCCATTTTGAGGCCCTAAACAACTATTTTGGGAAAACCGGGAGAAACATAGGTCCATGGACCAATGTTGCTCATCCATGGACTGATTTTTCTCACTCAAAAATTTGTATTCCTCAAATAGATATTTCTAACGAGGTATGGTTTGCGTCAAACGGAGATCGTATGCCAAAGTTACGTCCCCGGGAAGTTGAAACACCAATTTACCCAAACAAGGCCCATAGTTTTGGCGCTTCATCTCCTAGGGTTAGGGTTTTGGATGTTTAGGGTTTTCCATTGTTTCTAAATAATAAATATTCCTTCCAGCCTCATTGTAACTCAGTTCAGAGGCCTATAGCTGTCACATCTCTTCTTAGAGATAGCTACCAGTTCCCTAGCCAGTTTAATTCCATTCTATCTGTAAGCAAATTTCAGTTCTTTGATATTAATGAAATGAAGTGATTTTTCCACTGCATCTTTGTATTTATGGTTATATGTTTATTCTGTTGTGTTCCTGCATAAATCCAGATCAGTGGTATCAGAGCACTCTGCTTTTTCTCGATCCTTCTTTGCATGTCCCCAACGAGGTCAGGGTATAAGGAGTTAGGGCTCGATCTGGTGGAACCTTTGAAAGATTAGCTTCACAAACCCCGACGGACACCCATGGGGGATGAAAAGAAAGATGAGGGAGCAAGAGATCCTATCAAAATATTACTCGAGGAGGCCCTTGAAAAACAAAGGAACGCGATGATGGATAACTTTGCCCAGATCCTTCAATGACTGCCCACCAGCGGCACATCTGCATCCAGCAGCCACTCTGGAGGTGCGACTCCTTTTAAGGTACAAGTAAATTTTGACATTCCCATATTTGAGAGTCAAATAGATGTAGATGCTATAGATAGATGGTTGAATCTATTAGAAGGATATTTCCCAGTTCATGACTTTTCCGACCGGGAGAAGATTATTTTTGCATTCCTCAAAGCTACCCCCCATGTCAAGGACTAGTGGGAAACCTACTGTGAGGACAAGGACCAGACAGAACCCTCTTTGTTATTGGCCATACCAAATTGGAATTCTTTCCGAGATGCCGTCAAGCAACAGTACTATCCCGTGGGGAGCTATGAGGACAAGTACATACAATGGACCACGCTGTGACAACAAAGGGATCAAGATGTGCATGAAATGATGAATTTGTTCCATACCCTACGCACAAAGTTGGGTATCAAAGATTCAGAGAAAAATATTGTGCTAATGTATCGTAGTTGTCTACACAGATACATTCAGGAGGAAATGGAGTTCCTCGACATATCCTCACTTGGTACGGCATACCGGTATGCTGCCAAAATTGAGCAGCAATTCAAAGAGAAGAAGCGAGACTTTGGATCTGCAAATCAAAAGCAAGGGAAAGGTGCTCCCAAACCGCAGACGCCATTTTATGCATGAACAAAAAGAATAAACATATAACCATAAATATAAATATGCAATGGAAAAATCACTTCATTTCATTAATATCAAAGAACTGAAATTTTCTTACAGACAGAATGGAAATAAACTAGCTAGGGCACTGATAGCTATCACTAGCTAGGGCCCATAGTTTTGGTGCTTCATCTCCTAGGGTTAGGGTTTTGGATGTTTAGGATTTTCCATTGTTTCTAAATAATAAATAGGCCCTTGAGCATCATTGTAACTCATTTCAGAGGCTTGTAGCTGCCACATCTCTTCTCAAGGATAGCTACCAGTGCCCTAGCTAGTTTATTTCCATTATGTCTGTAAGAAAATTTCAGTTATTTGATATTAATGAAATGAAATGATTTTTCCACTGCATATTTGTATTTATGGTTATATGTTTATTCTGTTGCATTCCTGCATAAATCCGTATCAAAGATATCAATGAGTGATTCGAAAAAAAATCAGGAATTCACAGTAAGAGAGAATCGCAGTGCAAAGCTAACCACAAAGAAGTGGAAAAATAAGTACATTTTCACAGAGATCTACGAAATTTTCTTGTGACATTTGCGACCGAGCTTCAGGAGTGGATCGCAAGGCTTGTATATTTCCAGAAGTGCTAGAAGGATGAACAGGTCATGCAATGGACCCCAGAGCTGATCCAGCAGTTAGAAAATACTATTAACACCATCACGCGCACTATAGATCACTGGGTGGATAGTGTGATAGGAGGATTTGTGACGAAATTTGAAATTGATAAAAAAATTTCCTACTCCGAGGTAGAATGAATGATATTCAAGGGTTTTTGGTCCATACAGAGTGAATGAGATCCGATCAAAGTGAGGCTATTATGCACAGTGGTAAGTACTTCAGAAATAACCAAGAGGGAGATAGATCTGTCTATAGTCTAGTAAGGGATTTGGTTGTGCAAGAATCTCTGACTACACCACATTCGAACCAAAACAGGGGTAAGAACTCACCCGTACTTCCTCCCCCACCGGAAGATGAGATGGCCTCGCACATGAAGCTACCTACCTTCAAGGGCGTACGGGATGAAGACATGGACCAGCTCTGGTTTGTTGCAGGATCAGTGTGGGCTGTGCAGAACATGGCCAACGATGCTATGAAAATGGCATAGCTATCCCTTGCCTTTGAAGGAAGAGCCTTGGACTAGTATATGGATACATAGCTCAGCATGTGAATGTGACCATTGAAGAGATTAAGAATTCCTTGAAACAACAGTTTAAGAAGCATAAGTCCTACTCTTAGATAGTGAACGATCTGAAAGATTTCAAGCAGGGACAATCCTAGTCTATATGGGAGGCTGACCAATGGTTAAAGAAGTTAATTAGAGAAGGAGGATTTCTATATGATGTTAGGCAGCACACAGAATGGTTCATTTCTATTTTATGCCCCACCTGTGCATACCGATGGGCCATCAAGCCATTGAATCACAGGAAAGGGCCTTGGATAGTCCTATGAAGCCAGAATCTGTGCCAAGAGACGATATCCAATTATGAGTAAAAAAAATACAAGGATAGTTAGAGGCAATACATATGGAGATCCAGAATCTTCGGAAGGAATGAGGAATAGAGGCTAGCCCTGACAGGTGGTGCATACGATGCAGGGCGAATGGCCACACCAAGGATAATTTTCCGCTACTAGTAGACTACATGCAGGCCAGGGGGTCCATCCCGTTGCGTCCTAGGGAATTTGTGGGACTAAGTGGGCTGGTGCTGTGGTGTGATTATTGTCATATGGTTGGGCTGCATGATACCAACCATTGCCCCCGCCTTGCTGCATATGTCCCAGAAGTAAAGCAACAATGGTGTAATTTCTGCAGAGCTATAGGACATGATGAGCAGAACTACCAGACGTATGATCTGATTATAGATTGAGGAAATTTATATAGGGTACAGCTAGATCCGTCCTCACCAAGATCCCCCTCGGGCATAGGTGGCTCCCCAGCTAGGGGCATGGGAGGAGACTGAGGTGGATGCGTAGGTAGGGGGAGAGGACAACTGATTTTCTATAACTGTGGAGAGACACGGCACTTTGCAAGAGACTGCATGAACCCTACGAGACAATCCTATAGATACTGTAGACATCTGGATCATGTGATCAAAGATTTCCCAATTCCAATAGCCAAGATGCAGGAGAGGCAGCAGACACCTAAGTATAATGTACAAAGGGTCATGGTAGAACCTCGAGATGAAGGACCAAGTGTTAATGTTATAACACACTGCGGCATGGCCACCGAAGGGGCTACGGAGAAAGCTAAGGCAGAGCTCCTTATCCGCAAATCAACCATTAAGCAAGAAGGTTTGGACTTACAGAAGGAAAAATAAACCTTTGTAACAACTCCCCAAGAATTTTTTGAGGTCGTGGCATCTGCTCTTCAAGCCCTATGAACCTCAAGGTGGATGATGAGGTCAAACCATTCTTGCAGGCATGTATGAAGCTGTTGCGCAACCAAAGGGCCATAGAAAACCTCCAATATTTGATAGACATTTGCGCAGAAAGAACTACCCCAGCCATGGAAGTTAAGGATGTGCACAAGCTATATAAGAATAAGAGATGCACTGGTAGGGAGATGCAGTTAACTGCACAGATTGGTGATTATGAGATGGATTAGGTTATTCTAGACCTAGGCTTGGATGTGAACGTAATACCTAAGAAAAATTGGAAGTGAATGGGAGAACCTAAGTTGGAGTGGTCCACTATCCAGCGACGCATGGCTAATGAGTAGAAGATCATACCATTGGGGAGATTATCAAATATCGTGGTAGATATCATAGGAGTTAAGGTTCGGGCTGACTTCGAGGTGATTCAGATTGTAGAAGATGTGGACCCCTATATTGCGCTCCTAGGATTGGAATGGGTCATAGATATGAGCTGTATTATCAATTTGAAGAAGAGAAGCATGGTATTTGAAAGTGAAGGAACTCGGGTGGTAGTACCACTAGACCTCGCAGAAGGAGAAAGGTATACAGAACCAGTGCGTGAGGAAAAGGAGGTGGATCACATCTATAAGTTAACTGCAAGGAATGAAGACTGGATCAATCCTACTGCTGATGGTGTGCTTTACTGGGAAAACGATAGGGAATGCTTTTCTGACTCCAATGAAGAAATGGAAAATTGGAAAAACCAATTACATGATGTCTCTGTGCTGCGCTGCCTGCGAATCACGGGGGACTTTCGATCCATATCCTCTGAGGTAAGATAATTGCCCTACTTCGATGGTTTCGATAGTATAAAAAATTTTTTGCGAATATTTGAAGCTGAGGTTTCAAGAGAACGAAGGCTATGGGCCCTTAATCTAGCCATGCGTGAAACACTGACAAGGTGGTGGGACACGCATAAGGGGTAATTCCACGATTGGGAGGAATGTCAGGATATGATGATCCTACGATTTGAGCCTCTAGCTAATGTGTGCATCGAGATGTTCCTTGGCCCAGGGGATCACGCGAACATTTGTTCGATTGGACGGAGAAATGGTGGGATTGCACTACGAAATAATGGGTTCACTTGTTTATTCATGCCTTGGGACCAATCCCCACTGCATGGTACTTAGATACGGAGCTACGTCAGCTCACCCACCATTGGAAAACTCTAAAAGAAAAATTTGTGGGGACATTTGGATTAACAGGAGGAATTAAAGCACTTGATGAAGCTCTGCAGGATATAGATACCTTTGTATTTGGTGAACCCAGCCCCTACGCAACATTGGAGATACTAACATGGGAAACAAAGATGCAGGATATTGCTAACTAATGCAATATTACGATAGAAGAATGTGAGGAAGATCCACGCAATGTCTTAATCCCAGAATCAGAAGGTAAGCACACAGTTGCAGGACCTCCATTACACAATGTAGATGTCACGAAGCCTCTGAAGTTGTGCGAAGTTAACATTGGCATGAAAGAGAAACCCAAGTTGCCTAAAATTGGGGATTACTTGTATGATGACACAGTAGGCAAGGTTGTAGAATTACTCATGGAATATCAAGACTTATTTCCGACAAAGTTTTCGAAACTTAAGGGGATCACGAGGGACTTAGGGGTTATGCGCATCACACTGAAACTTGATGCGTGTCGTATGAAGCAACACCCTTATCGGCTGAACCCTTAGTATAAGAAGAAGGTTAGGGAAGAAATCGATAAAATTCTCACTGCAAGTATCATCGAGCCGGTCAAACAGTCGGACTGGGTGAGTCCCATGGTGGTTCAAGAAAAGAAGATGAAGGGGGAAATCTGCATCTGCATGGACTTGCGGAAGTTGAATGATGCATGCATACATGATCCTTTTCCAACACCGTTCTGTAATGAGATCTTGGATAGTGTAGGAGCCTAGGAGGCATACTCATTCACTGATGGGTTCTCAAGGTACCATCAGATCAGAATCGCACCTAAAGATCCCAACAAAACTACATTTGCTATCGAATGGGGATCATTTCAGTATACGATCATACCATTTGGACTAAAAAACACTCCTGCCATCTTCTTGCTGGTAGCAGTTGCATTGTTCAAAGAGTTCATCCATAAATTTCTGGAGGTATACTTTGATGATTGGACTGCCTTTGGCTTAGTAAAGATGCACGTTTCAAACCTGCGCATGTTGGATGTGTGTCAGAAGCACCACATTTCCTTGAATATCAAGAAGTGTATCTTCTGCTTACCCTTTGAAAACTTACTCAGACATATAGTTTGCCGAAAGGGGTTGATGGTGGACCCTAAAAAATTTGTAGTGATCATCAATCTAGCTGTCCCGACGACTAAGAAGTAGTTTCATTCGATCCTTGGACATACGGGCTACTACATAAAGTTCATTCAGGGATGTGCACTAATCATAGCCTCTCTAGAAAATCTTCCGAAGAATGATGTTTCATTTTTTTGGGATGACGAGTGTCAAAGGAGCTTTGAGCTACTCAAGGAAAATATGGTCTCTGTGCCTATCCTTATCTTTCCTGATTGAGAAAAGGTATTTCATGTTCACGTTGATGCTTCCGGAATCACCCTGGGTGCGGTCCTTACGCAACCTAGAGATGGAGACATTGATCACCCAGTTGCATTTGCTAGTCGAAAACTCTCTAGTGCGGACCACAATTATGCCACCATGGAGCGGGAAGGATTGGACATGGTCTATGAATTACAGAAGTATCGGCACTATCTATTAGGAAGACACTTAAAATTTTTTACAGATCATTCGGCTTTGAAGTACCTGGTGAATAAGCCTGTGTTGGGGGGGGGGGGAATCTTTCGATGGCTTCTACTATTCCATGAATACGACTTTGAAATCATTGTCAAACTAGGAAAGTTAAATGTTGGGCTAGATCACTTGTCCCGAATTGAGACTAGTGAGGAACAAACCAACCTAGAAGAAGGGTTGTCTAATGCGTAGCTGTTTTCTATTAACGTAGTCGATGTGCACTTTGCTGACATCATTCAGCTCCTGACTATAGGCTTGGCACCCGTGGAGTATTTGGTGCAATAGAAGAAAGAGTTGGTAACCCGCGCTATAGACTTTACCATCATCGCAGGTCACATCTATAAGATGGGAGAAGATGAAGTGCTATGAAGGTACATTTTGGAATATGAACGACATGCTATCTTGTCAGAAGCCCAGGATGGGGTAGTAGGAGGTCACTATGCAGGGAACGCAACGACACAGAAGATCTTAAGAGTTGGATTATGGTGGCCTACCCTTCATAGTGACTCTCACAACAATTGTAAGGCCTACGATACATGCCAACGCACTAGAAGGCCATCCTATAGGGATGAAATTCCCCTCCAACCACAAATGGCCCTGCAAGAATTTGACAAGTGGGCCATCGATTTCATAGGACCTATCAACCCACCCGGAAAGAAGACAGGTGCGCATTACATTATAATTGCTACTGATTATGCAACTAGGTGGCCCGATGAACAAGTAGTGAAGGACTGCACTACAGATACCGCTGTGCACTTCATCTTTGAGTAGATTCTGACCAGATTTGGATGTCCAAAAATCTCGATGAGTGATAGAGGTATGCACTTTGTCAATGAAACAATGCAGGCCTTGACGTAAGAGTTTCGGATCCATCATGTGAAAAGCACTCCGTATCATGCTTAGGAAAACAACATGATCGAATATTTTAATAAGGTCTTGGAGCACGCACTGACCAAGGTCTGTAACGCTGATTGCATTGACTAGGACGTGCGCATTCCATTTATTGTATGGGCTTACCAAACCACCTGTAAGAAGTTGACAGGGAAAACACCATTTAGGATGGTCTATGGTAAGGATGCTGTTATGCCCATGGAATATATTTTTCCTATCCTGCACATCGTAGCATTCAAAAATATGGAAAATTCTGATATCACGGAGGAGAAATTAGTGCAGCTTGTGGCTTTGGAGGAAGACCGTTTCAAAGCCAAATTCCATCAGCAGGTTCAGAAGGCATGCAATAAGCCCTGACACGATCAACATATTCGTCAAAAAACCTTTGCGGAGGATGACTTAGTTTTAGAAACACCAAGGGAAGTTTCGATAGCACTGGCTTGGGCCCTATATAGTTAAGGAAATCATGGATGGCAGAGTTATTCGATTAGCTACCCTGTGCGGTGATATGGTACCCGACTATATCAATGGGAGTCAGATCAAACCATATCAGATCAAATGACTATATGGCTGTAGTAGTTGTATGAAGTGGGATAGCCCCACCAAGGAAGGTAGGCACAGTAGGTACCATGCACTGCGCAGGAGGCATCCATAGGATTTGAAGCCCAGGGAAGTGCGCCGGAGGCGCAGAGATAAAATCAGAACATAGCAGATGCACTGGAAGCACAGGAGTTTTGCTAAAAGCACAGGGTCGCACTAGGAGCATAGGAGTATGCTGAGCGCACCAAGGGTGCAAAAAATAGCCATTGGAACAGTAAAATCAGGTAAAAAGAAAAATTTACCATTGGAAGGAGTAGGTGACCAACATTTAATGAGGTGATTTCTAGAGATTTTTTACCGTTTACTTGATGGTAAGTTCCAAGTGTAGTTTACCCTACCATTGGTCAATCGTAAAGGCTATAAAAAGGGCAGGATATATCAGGAAAGGGTTCCTTATCGCTTGAATAGCTTGTACTTTGCATGTTTTTCCTTGATGAATTTGTGCTGTAAGAATTTCTATGCCTATGGCATCCCTTTCATGTCTGAGCAACCTAAACCCTCTAACAGCAACAATCCTGAGTTTGTATTTCACACCATAATGACGGCCACGAATCCTAATAAATCGTCAGCACCAACGACCTCGGTAGAGCCAAAAACCAAGGAAGTGGTGGAGATTGAGTCATAGGCTGAAGAAATTATCTCCACGCTGAGCCCAGTCACGAAGAAGTGGAAGGAAAAATCACAGGGCTTAGGAAAACCCTTGAAACCCACAAAATGAGCTAGAGTGAAGCCTCGTAATTTCCCACAAAATGTAAAATCCCCGCGAGCGACACCCTAGTCGCGGGTTTCTCAAGAAGAGGCTCATGTCGCAGACCCAATAAACTGGTTACCTCCTTTTGTTCGGTAGCGCAGGTTCTTGATGCACACACTGAAGAACCTTGATGGCATGATCAACTACCTATGAATGCCACTGACTCCGATAGAGTTCCCCATTATTGGTGAACCTTTTGGAAGGCTCCATGAGATAAAATTTTATGATCATGACTTGGCAAATTTAGAGGCCTTGCCTCAGTTGGCGCCCGAGATATATCTTGAATGAGTTCAGGAGGATGATGGGATCAAAATATTCCCCGTAAGCTGGGTACGTGGAGTGGTAGGATCCGGGCTCCTCAACCTGCTTAGGATGTCGCATTTCAGCCACTACAATGTCATGGACCGTCTGGTGCATCAGTTACTTGCCCTGGTCCATGATGGGTGTTTATAGATTAAGGATCGAATCCCTATCGACGCTGCGCTCATCCATTGAATCAATGGTCTTCCTATAGAAGGACCGAATCCTATGGAACGTGTTGGCAAGAATTATGAGGGGGAAACTGCTGAGTATGTGCGACAAAAATACCATGTTGAGCAGAATACTCGTGGCTTCATGATAAAAACCATCAGTGATCCTGCTATGCAACGGGGTACCATGTTATTGGCCTGTAAGATGATGTGGAAATTCCAAGTGGCCTCCATCCCCGCATATGTAATTCAGCTAGCAGGCTAGTATGAGAAGGGGGTTTTCTTCAACTGATCACAATATTTGTGCAATGAGTTTTTGGCCAATGTTCGTGAATCACAGGAGCAATGACAGACATTTTTCTATTCCTGGCTACTACTTCTCATTGCACTGATTTCCTGGGAAGCACCTGAAGAATCAGTCCTCCCGGAGCTCAACCATGACATGTGTGAGAGGACTCGATATAAAAAATTATGGGATTCTAAGGATCCACAGTGGCTTGAGAACAATCAAGTCTTCTGGGTGCTCTTTTAGAGTATCTTGGCAGTAGCCATTAATTCCCAACCACGGTTGTCTCCAATAGTATATGAAAAATACAAGGGAATTACGGCATTCCAAATCACCATGCACAACGTCCAGGTCATATCACGCAATGATAAAGCCTGGACTTCGCTCCCTTATATGGTGGCGGATGAAGAAATTGACAATGTAATTGCACTCTGGCCTCCTAACTGGAAGATCAGCTTTAAAACCGGCACGAAGGCCATCGAAGGAACTAGCACATCGAAAGTAATCCCACCTGTCATCATCAAGGATACTGTAGGACCAAGAAAGAGTACAAGGAAGGACATCGGTGTAGCAGCACAAAAGGATGCGCAATAGAAATAGGCCACCGAGAAGGATGTAGAAGAGGAGACTCAGCTAGATTCGCAGCCAGAACTGGGTATAGAAGGACTAGATGCGAGAGGAACAACCTCCCCCCAAGGCACAAAGTGAAAAAGTGAGGCTGTTAAAGGGCCCTGAAAGAAGTAGCGCTCTCAGCGGATGGAACGAGATGAGACAGTCACACTGACCGACGAGGACCTCGAAAAAATTGCTAACGGGATCACTTTGGCTACAGAAGATAGATGGTTAGCCTTAGAAGAATAGCAGACAGCTACGATCAACATAATTCAGGTTGAGCTCCGCACTATACAACCAAATATAGACACGCTGCAAACCAATGTGACTCAGGTACGAATGCCCTCGGCAACCAGGAGTGTTGTGCTAGTTACAGATGAAAGCTGCCTCTGTTCTCTACTTGGTGCAACCCTTGTGATCAGTTCACCCAACCTAGGAATGCAAGTCCAGGCTAGTGTAGAAGTCCAACTGAATGTTGCAAGGCTACCACATGAGGCATTGTAGGGTCTCCACACCTCCTTGTTTGAGGAAATTCACCATCGGGACCAATAAGTGCACCAACAGCTTGGTGTAGCTGAACAGACAATCGATGCAAAGAAAGCTAAAGTGTGCCTTGCTATCGCACAACAAATAGAGCTTGAAAAATTGATTCATCAACTCTGCACAAATGTTACAGAAGAAATCTCGGCCACAACCGCCCCCCAGGCTAAGATTGAGGGGTTGGTCGCACCATTGAAGGCCTCCAGGATGAAATTTTAGGTGGTCAAAACATAGATGGAGCAGCAAATCGCAGACTTGTAGGTTAAGTTGTGGCCTATAACACCTCCGAAGGTACGAGACTAGCAAGCTGCGCTGGTTACCATGGCTACAAACGTCATTATAGGGCAGATCGCTTAGGGCACCCAATTACTGGAAACATCCATGCAGCTATGGACCAAGGTCTAGTGCGATCCAATCCTGCGAGAAATAAACCAGGACCTGTGGCAGAAGGAAGAAGCATTCAAGAAGATAGAGGCCACATTCCCCACCTTGGTTCCTGCTCAGTGCTTGGCACGACTGTGAACCATCCATGCCCTCCAAAATGATATTGAGGAATTTCGACATAATAAGAAAGTTCTCGGTGATCATTTGAAGACTTGGGCTGCCGAAGCCCTCAAGCTCTCACAGGATGTTGATATTGCAGTTAAGTAACTAATCCAGACTCTGGAAAGCGTCACCACCGCAACATAAGGCCTGAATTCACAGAAGTTGGTAGACATTGCACAAAATGTTGCAGCTCAGAGTGAAGGTGTGCTACTGCCATTGGCTGAAGCAATCAGACTGCTGCAAGCGCAGGTGGAGACCCCACCATCACAGTGACTCAGGACGAGTCACAAGATTGTGTTGGGGGACTGATGGAATAGGGTCTCCTAAAGCTGCGAATTTTTTCCATTTTTGTATATTTTTTGTATAATTTATTCTAGCGCAAGGGTTTTGGGGTGGGTTGAAACCCCGAATGCATTGTAACGCATCAAGGGTAGACCAAGAGTCCGCAAACCATGGTTTTGAGACCAATGGATGTGTAGGCTAAATCAATATAAATAGATGAACCTTTTTTAGTCTTAAGGTAGAAAATAATTGAGATTGATGCTAAGCACGAATTGTTAGATCCATTGTTGGGTTGTTGGGTAAGGACTCCTGTTGGCTGTGTGCATGGAGATCCTTAGTCCTACTGTGTGTAGACCCTGTTGGCTATATGCGCAGGTGGTATTCTGGGACTGTAAGTGGATTTCGGTATTAATATATATGCGAAGTATGGTTGGATATCTGATGCTATCTAGATCTGTGTGGTTATGATTAATGCGAACTTGGGTTATATGATTAAGTGCGAAAGTAATTGTTTAATTGCTGCGAACTGTGAAAGTATCTATGTTTATGGTATATGTATTTATGATCTATTAATTGCTGCACTTATAGTGTTATGTGTTGATAATTGGTATTGCGCACATGGATGCGGAGGTATCTATTAGATCTGTGCATAGGAATAGTTATGTTATACTATGGGTAATATTCTCAATAAGCTTGCAAATAGATCTGTTTAGTGCGAAATTGATAAGCTGGGAATGCAGATTTTCTTAACTTACCTACTCTCTCTCAGGGTGTGGAAACCTGGTTCCAAGACCATCACATACTGCTCCAGGTGAGACTTTGGCCTGCGCAAGTAGGTCACTACCGAAAGGGCCAATAGTATAGGGGTTTATTGGTAAACCTTAACCTCCGAACCTGGGTCAGGATCCCTCTAGCCAACAAGTATCCTCCACAAAAGATTTTCTAGATAGTAGCTATGCCAAAAATATGACCACTACATGCCCCAGTGTGGCATTCATTTAAAACGTGTTCTACCTGATTGAGAGTGAGACAACATTGAAGAACTATATCGACACCATGACGATATAGAGTAATTTTCAGCAGGAGATAGTGTTTCACTTGGTGACGAATGCGACGATGGTCGTCTGATGTGAGAGTTGGGTGGAACTGTTGAGTTTGGAGGTAGACTAGAATGTCTCTATACCAAGGATCAGAAGAATTGACCAGATAGATGGATTCATCAAGAAATGAATCATGAGCTACTTCTTCTAGGTCAATTTTGGGAATTCCTGATAGTAATTCAATGAAGATTAGAGATTTCTTTGCTTTGGCAGCAACAAAAACAAAATCAAAATTTTGGATGATTACAATCCATTTGGAATATTTTCCTCCAATTATATGACGAGACAAGATGTGTCGCATGGGATTCCCCAAAGAAATTATGGTAGTCTGCCATAAAAAAATGTAGTGTCGGAGGTGGGTGACAGTGAAGACCACCATGAGAGATAGTTTCTCCACATTTGAATATCATAATTCAGGTCCAACGAGAACTTCTGATAGATAATATATCACATTCTCACTATCGTCATCGTGAACTTGAACCAAAACCATGCCTAGAGAGAATGTGAGGTTTCCAAGTAGAGGAGAAAGTCACAGGAATAGTTGGGGGAACTAAGAAGTTGGGTAGAGATGAGCACTCATTTTAATGTGTCAAATGAAAATTGAGCTTGATATTCCCACAGATATAGTACCTCTTGCTTGAGCAAGCACATGAAGCCTTTCATCCTCTCGACATATTTTATGATGAATTGACGTAAGAATTTTTCCTTCCATTGAAAACGTTGGAGTTGCAGAATGGATTGTGGCACAGGTAATTCAATGATTTCCTTAAACTTATCAAGATCAAGCCTAATCCCGTGCTTGGAAACAATGAAACCAAGAAGACGTCCAAACTCGACAAAAAATATGCACTTGTGCAGATTCAGACGTATGTTGTAGAACCTACACCAAGCAAATATTTCTTTAAAATGCGCAAGGTGATGGGCTCATTTCTTGGAGTGAGCAGGAAGGTCATCCAAGTAAGTACAATGTGTCTGATATTGTGAATGCATATGGCCCTTTGGAAATTCTCTCCCGCATTCTTCATATCGACTGTGAGTTTACGATACATAGATGTGCCCCAAGGACAAATGAATGTGATTTTATGTTGGTCATCATTTTTAATCGCTATCTCGTTATATCCCAAAAATACATCCATAAAGGAGAAAGATTCGCATCTAGTGCAATCGGCAAGAATATAATCTATGAATGGAGTAGGATAATTGTATTTTGGACAAGCAATGTTCAGATCACGATTATCAACACAAACTCAAATGGTGCCTTGTTTCTGATCTACGGGAACCAGATTGGATACCCATTTTGTTAGAGGAACGAGATAGATGAAACCAGTGTGTAAGATTTTTTCGACTTCTGTCTTGATATCTGCTGCTTTGCGAGGGTGGACAGGTGGGAGCCTTTGCTGGACATTCTTGGCATTATCATAAATCTTGATTTTGTGCTGGATTATAGAAGGATCTATGTCAAGAATTTCATCGTAAGACCAAGAAAAAACATCGCGGAACTCCTTAAAAAGGAATGTGAAGTGTGCAATTTCCTTGAGACTAAAATCGGCTCCAACCTGTATATTTTCCATGATACCCATTTCGACTGAGATATCTATGAGCATAGTCTTAGAAATATTTCCCATGTTCCCTTCAGCATCGATAGTTTGAACAGTCGTGTAAGCGGAGGGAACAATATTAGGTGGGTCAAAAGACAGTAGTTGGATAGTGGTCGCGTCTGAATTATACATCAAAGTGCGATAATGAAACTCTCCCCAAGGTCATTCCTCTATAGAAATGAACTCTCAGCTAGCTTCTTCCGCAGGTAGGACTTCATGGAGGAGATCCTTAGAAGGAACTATGGTGGTCGAGAGGGTGGTACCATTGGTTGAAACCAGAGTAGTGGAGGGTTCATATCCTAATTGGATTACTTGATAATCCAACTCAGCTAGTGATAGTGGCATTTGATCTCTGTAGGATTCAATTTATGAAGGTGTCGGTAGGATCCAGGGATTGATATAGCCATCCGAGATGGTGGATACCATTGAAATCATCTGTGGAACCTCACGCGGCGGGAGAGGAAAACAACCCATCAAGGAAGATGTCTTGAGAAGACCAGTACCGACACTGATGTAAGAGTCGTGAATGCCTCCTACTAAGGGTACAATGCTGCCAGGTAATGTGAAATAATTAGGGGTGCAAAAGGATATTTGGTCCACTGTAACTATCTTCCCATCCAATGGAAAAACGATGAGCCGAAAATCTGAAGAGACAATGGCAGTCATTGCATAAGACCAAATGCAACCCAACAAAATATTATAGTCAAGATGACAATCTGTTAGGGTCCTAAATAATAGGGATCATAATTTTGAATTTACTATTTTTAATCTTGTAATATTGTACATGCCTTTTCTTTCTTCAAATGTTATCCCATATTAAATAATGAAAAGAGGGTATGCCCTAAAATAAAAATGAAAGGACCAAAATAAAGAAGAATAAAAAAGGATATAAAGTATGAACCCCAAAAAAGGAAACAAAAATAGATCTTGAAAGTGTTTCACATTCAAATGCCACTTTTCTTAGTTTACTTTCGCAAATAAAAATTGTGTGCCGTTTTTCCAATATGCCACAATTCATGATGATCATACAGTTTAATCTTGATTCATTCATACTTTTAAATTTCATGTCATTTTAGTTAGTGAATAAATATCTGACCAAACCATTTAATCTTGGCAGATTCGTAGTTAGGTAGAGAATAAAAATGATCTCATTAGTTTAATCTAAACCATTGGAATTTATAAGGTTAGAAGTAGGTTAGTTTTCTTATTAAAAGAAAATAAAAGGGTCAACAAGTTCAAATTCACCCTAATAAAGGAAATAAAAATGTTAGGGTAAATAAAGGGCAGGCAGAATACTTTCACATGTTATGAAAAGCATCATGTTGGTTTATCTCATGTCATTAAGGCCTTTCTAAACATTTCCCCTTATCCCAACTTTTTTCCCATGCAAAAACACATTCCCTATGCTAATATTCCTTTCCCCTTATTCTAAGCCATTTCCCCTTCCTAAAACCCCTTTTCTCCTTCCTAAAATCCATTTCCCTAGTTAAAAACCCATTTTCCTTTAAAGAATCATTTCCCCTTTTCTAATTTCGCATCATCCAAATAACACATGCAAACCCACTTATCCAAAGTTTGCATCGCTTATTATATATCAGGCCCCACTTCAATAATCCCTCCCCGATATTATTTTAAATACCCCACCTAATATATTTCTAACACCCCCCTATCATATTTCCTGGCCCCTTTATATCAATTTAACCCATAGTTTTATATATTATTAATTCTCGCTTTATATATTTACTAAACCTGTTACCATTTTAACTCTTCACGTATATATTAACCCCTTTAATATTAAAAACTCATATTCATTAACCCCCATTACATGTTAAACCTTCCACTTTGTATACCCTAACCACTCATATATATATCTCAACTCATTATACCCCTTTGCGTATATAACCCTGGTCCCACTTATGTTGAAACCCCGATAGTTTGTCAAACCGTCTGATCTTCATTGTTAGATCCAATGGCTCCCATGCCCTTTTTCATTCCCCAACAATCCAAAGATTAACACCATGGGCACCCCTCTGTCATGCAGCATTACATCTTCTCATCGCACTCCCATCCTTAACACCACCAAACCCTATTTATGCGTGCGATAAACCATAAACCACCTTTCCATTAGACCGCCCATTCCACCTCCACTATGTAGTAAGCCACCATTCCACCTACACTCTGCAGTAAACCACCAATGTGATAAATACTCGTGGAAATACAATAAAACATTTAAATTTCAAACCCCTGTTTTACCATAATTCACTTACCTCTCTTTGAAATTGCGAAAGTGAAAAGCCGTCTCCAAGTAGAATTAAAGACTTCCATAATTCAGACTCCTTCCATAGACCCCCCAGTTCCATAAAGCCATTGCTCCCACCCCCCCAGACCTATATTTTCATTGATAATTGTCTTATTTTGTAGGTGATTTGTAGTACCAGAGTATTTGACAAACAATTTTGATACTAGTTCCAAAACTTGTTTGATCCAGACCCATAGGAAATGTATTCAAAGGCTTCACTAAACAAAATTTCTATGTACAGAAGGGAAATCAAGTTAAACAAGAAACAGAGTAGAAGGATACAATTTACACAGTAATGGTTAACAGATATAAAAAAACATCGACATCAGCAAAAACAAAGTTATTCAAAGTAACTCTCCAGGACATATTTAACACAAAGTTACATATGTCTTTTTAGTAAAATATATTTTTACTAAAAACACAGGACACAAGAAAGTCAGTGTGATTTAGTATAAATGAAAGGTAGATAAGTCAAAGACAGGTGACAGAGTTAAAAGAAAATTCATATGACAAGAAAGAATGAAAGACAAACCAACATAATAAAAACAAATAAACTAAGAGTAAGCAAGGAAAAAAACGCCAGATTTCAGTTAGTTATAAAGATGTCACTACCTTTTTGCATCCAGATATTTTATTTCATAGAATAAATACTAAATCAGTTGATAGGTTATTTTGTCATAAGTTGTATAAATACTTCATCCATTCGAAGTATTAAGTGTGGATTCCTGAACATTTCTATACTTGCAATTGATCTAAATATCCAAGGGTTTATTGTACCATTTTCAAGTCAAGGGACAGGACAAGTAATAAAGGCATTACATTACAGGATTCATGTGTTGAGCTACTTTAGTGAAGTATATTTCAATTGTTCATTTTTATTTTCTTAAGTATTCCATAAACTTTCTTGTTTTTCCAAATTTATGTGTTATAATAGGAATATTATTGCAGAAATTATTTAAGTACACTTTGTTGTGAACTGTTATTCGTTTTAATTTTTTCCTCTAACATCTGATCTGAGAATCCTTAATTTATCTCACATCTCGATTGAGCTCTTCCACTTTCTTCACCATCCGGTTCAAGGAATCCTTAACTGCGCCTTCACCTCGATTGAAAACCACTTCACCATTCAGCCTCTGAAGATATGATTTTTCTCAGCTACCTTTCCATGTGAATACTTCGTTTAGAACTTAATTATGTCATGTTTTATTGATACCTTGACTCCATAGCCCAATGGAAAATAGATAGACATCTATCCATATAAATCAGTAATACCACCAACAAATCAAAATCAAACCCAGTCAATCTTACATAACTATCCTAAAATCAATTAAAAACAACAAAGTTATATCACAAAGAGAGAGCCCTCTCTAAGCATTAGGAAGGCTAGATCCTAATCTCAAAAGTAGGTTGATAGTTACCTCAGTGATATCCTTCTTTAGCCTTGAGAAATTACTGAGTGATAACACGATCTATGACTTATATTTCCACAGTTATTGTTTTCCCACTAAGTGTAATGGGGTAGCTATCAAGGTAGCATTTTCGGAGGAAAGTGTGGCCATCGAAATATTTGAGGGAATTCTACGACGAAGATAAAGTGGCAGAACCCAAAGTGAGCCAGCATGTAGTTGACATTACGCAACACCTTCCTCTATGAAAATGCACTGGATTGGTCTCCCTTTCGACACAAATTGAACCTAGAAATAAAGATGGTGTGAAAGGAAAGGTTTACATTTTTCCGTGTCGAAGACAACTAGAATAGAATCCTGGGGGTCAATTCCACCAATGACCGAAAGTATAGATTTCCTTTGCACTGGGTAGGTTTGCAACACTTCGAGTGTAGACATAGCTAGCGGTGCTTGCACCAAGTATTCTACAATGTTGTAGTTCTGGGAAGCACGTGCAAAGGTGCTATGAGTCATGTGTCGAAGGGTCCCTTTGGGGGGACGAATGACAGGGTCAGCAGCAGGCCTTTCGATATGCAAATCGTTAGGCAGTAGTGGATTCGAACTTGAACCCATTTCTTGAGAGTCAATGTATGGATTTCTATAGATTTTAGCTCAGGTTTGGATTTCAATAGTCTCCATGCCATAAATGGAAGATTTCTTCACCGGAAGGATGAGTACCACCGTTGCCCCTTTGCAAGGGTTGTGGCG
Organism: Pinus albicaulis; assembly: GCA_034641835.2. Taxonomy (NCBI): domain Eukaryota; kingdom Viridiplantae; phylum Streptophyta; class Pinopsida; order Pinales; family Pinaceae; genus Pinus; species Pinus albicaulis. Next base: position 889,199,246 of record CM076581.1, on the reverse strand, counting down.
GGTTTGCAACCATGTGTTGTTGTGGATTAGGGAAGGGATTGTGTAGGACAATAGATGTCCTTCCAGAGTCCTTTTCTATAGTAAGATCTATGCATTCTTGCACTTGAGGACATTTATATGTCAAGTGGTCCTCTGCACAAATTTTTCAAGGGAATCTCATAGATTTTTCCTTTCATTTTTTGTTCTTAGCAGCATTTCTCTAATTGGGATTATTTTGAGTATGGGGCTCAGCTTTAGAAGGAGTTGTCTTTTTCTTATTATTCATGTTATTGTTGCTAGGTTTTTTTGTAGATTGCACAGAGTGTACCTCAGTGGTGGGAAGAGCAGCAGATTGGGTAGGGATAGTGGCAACCAAATATGGTTGCAAGCTTGACTGCTGAGTTGTTTTATAGCTACACTAGAAGTTGTGCCAACAAGGCAATCAATGTGCGCTCCAGGTAACTAAGTAGTGGGAGGATTCGAGTTGCCAAGGGCATGGGGGAGTAATTCATAGAGTGTACCATATTGTGAATAGATGAGATCTAGATGTTGTGCATGACGCATGGATTGGTCTTCTATGACCACACCAGACAAGAAAATGTCTTTAGCAAGGGGTGGCAAGAGTGACTTACAAAACCAGTTCGATAAGAGATCATCCGAGATTGGTGCTTTGAATAACCTTCACCTACATCTCCATTCATGAATGTGATCAGAGATATGGGTGGCGGTGTCTTGGAACAACGAGGTTAAGAGTTCATTTTTGGTTTTGTATACGATAGGTAATTGGAAATTCTTAAGAAATTTTGTTCCTAAGGTACCAAAAGTATTAACTGTAGCACGTGGTAACTCAATGTACCATTTGGTAGCGTGGCGTGTGAGAGTGCGAGGGAAAATTTTGAGCCAAATACTATCGTCCACCATGGAGTTAGAAACATACCATAGATGGAAGGTGGTGATGTGCATAGACAGATCTTCCCCGTGTTTCCCTTCGAACTTAGGGATGTTAGACATAATCTTGTGTGGTACTAGAGGCCAAAGGGGGTTGTGGTTGATAGGATCATTGGTCAATTTGTAGAGGTCGGTGATGTCTAAAGCTGCCAAAAATGGCAATTGAGTGGTTGCCTCCAAGTCTAGCTAAGGAGGTGTTGGCTGACCATTTGGACCGTGGGGTCCACCCACCAATATGTTACCAATAGGATAATTAGGACTTTGTTGATAAAAGTTTCCAGTGGGTGGAGGTGTAGGGACGTATGGTTGCTGTCCATATGGGAGGTTGTACTGGGGGGGAAATTGTTGGTTTCTCCTAGTGTATTAGTTTCCCCCTTGCTCCAATTGGTTTTGGGGAAGGGTCACCCATATGGATGAATTAGAGTTAGCTTGTGACATACTGTTATTCACATAGTTGACCATCAACATCGAATCTACACCTAAAGTTTGACCACTTGAAGGAATGACGTTAACAATTAATGGTCCTGCTTGTCCTACTAAATGTAGGGGTACTGAAGTGCCCCCTGGCATATAGGTATTGGTGACACTTCCCCTTGGCATAGTATCCAAGGGGTTTGAACTCAACAATGGATTCCAACCGAAATGGTTACTAAAAGGAACCAAAGTAGCCCCGCTAGCAGGACCGGAAACTGTGGGTTCAAGTGCAGTCACTATAGGAGCATATCCCGAAGGGTTCGGAGGTCTACATGTAGTTGTGGTGACCAGGTTGTTATGACTGAGTATAGGCTGGCTACTGGGGTTGTCAATCAGTTGCGTAGAACTGACACTTTGCATGGAATATGGTTGTGGAACCAAGTTTTCCACCATCAGCACTAACCCAATGGTCACTGGTTGTGAAATGGATGTAGGTGTAGCTGAAGACATGATAGGAACTAGTGTTGTGTGAGCTAACAATGGCCCCAACGGGTTAGTGAGAGGAAGATTGTAAGGAGGTATGACTCCTTCAGTGAAAGGATCCTGTATAGACTATGTATGGTAGGGATCAATGTGAAAATCAGTGGTCAACACTGGAGATTGCTCTTCTAAAGAAGGCACTGGGTCACTGAGACTCAACTCCTCCCCCAGTGTCAATGGAGGGAGACCTTGTTGTCGCCTAGAAATATGACAAGGGTCGAAGGACGCCATGATGACCTATTAATTTTATCAAATTTTATTGTGATGTATTATGAAATCTTAGTGATAGTAACCACACACCTAAAAAAAAGAAAGAACCTCTAAAATAAATCAATCAAGTAGCCAGAAGGGGTAAGACCCTGTCTGAGTACTACCATTTGTCGGAGATGACACACAATATCACAATAGAATACAAAGAGATCTAGTCAAATGTACAGTTACGGTTACTCTTAAGCTTCGCCTAGACCTCAGACGATGGGTGTAAGCACTCTCATGGAGACGAGCACCCTCCCAAAGACTGAAGACAGAGTAGGTCCATCTGTGTCAGGTACTAGGGTAGCCCGCCCTAGTCACCTTGTGTAAGTCCCTAAAAGTATGGCAAATAAATATACCTCAAATCATAGACACTATTAGGGGGATCATGGTCGTAAACAACACACTATATGGGTAGAACACATAGACTCTAATATAGTTTCGACATCCTTGAGGGGAACCCCAATATATGGCATTCCCATTGTTATGCACTCAAAGGCGGGCTACCTTCTCATGCACCCAAGTGTTGTCTCGCACTTACCTTCGGTAGTAGTGGAGCGGTCCTGATAGTATGAGTGCAGTAAGATTTTTCCATATTTAATGACTCTAGTTTCAAGCTTTGTGATCTTGGGTAGTTTTCTCACTTCTCCTATCCCAAGATCCTAGCCTGAACTACTATTGGTGTGAGCTTAGAAAAAGAGTTATGTGATTGATTTTATTAGAACTTTATTTTTTAGTGTACTTGCTTATTAGTCTTTGGAGGGTGAGTGGAAATATGAAATATAATGAGACTCTGACACAAAACCATGCAAAAAATTATTTTAATATCAATTTGATGAAGAGCTTATTCTACAGGGAGAAATATCTTAAACATTCGTGTAGCAATAAAAATTGAAATAACGCAGTTCATCCTAAAAAGATTCAAACATCTATCTATCATCACTAACATCTTTTTAAAGAAAATTTTACTCTTCAAAAATTAAATGTGAGTAACACTAAATTTTTAAACAAGAAAACTAAAAATTATAGCAGGAAACCAAGCACATGGACCCAAAATACAAAAGCTAATATAGGAGCCAACAACTCCACAGTAAAGGAAAACACATCAGAGGTGTAAACAAAATTTTTTTACTAGGTAGTGCAGGCTAACAGAGGCTACATAACATTAATAATAGGACTAATGCACTTTACCTAAGCATCAGTAGTGTTATAATGCACTGGAACACACACAGGGTGTAATATCGAAGAATAGCGAAAATCAACAACATTGGGAATATCTTATAATATCCCAGGATTGAAGATCCAGCAATACATGAACATAAAATTCAAGGTAGAATTGTAAATCAACTCATAGAAATGGGAGACAAAAATGGAGACATTAATCCATGTATTATATCAGCAAATCCATACATAAAAATGAGGCATTGGTCATATACAATGAAGGTACAAGCCTCCCATAAGAGACCACTCTACAAATGAACTGTTGTCAAAATACAAGAATGCCGGAGACTGCTACAACACAGTTAAAACACACTGCTACAGAAAAATGATGTAAAAAATATGTATGGCTGTTATAAACCTCAAAAGATATGCTCAATACAGATCTATGCTCAATACCAACTCCTACAAGGAACCCAGAAAGGGGTTTTCAGAAATACATTCTATACAAGATGGGATCTAAATCCCAATGGCTGAAGATACAATGCAACTGAATAAAAAGAGTGTAGAAGGCTGAATTATGATATATCTAAAGTAGACCCCCTCAAAGGTCTCCTCCCATGAAAGGATGAACCCTTCAATCACAAGGAAACACTACAAAGGAACCACCAGAACTCCTGCTAAAGCTGCCTTCAAAAATAACACATTCCCTAGCTGAAAAAATGCTGGGAATGTGGGGGAATGTATGGCCTAATGCCAAGGATCTGAAATATTCCCAATAACTCTCCAAACAGATCTCCCAAGAGGAGGAAACCTCCCTCCTATGAGAAAATAGCTCAGAAAGTATGGTTCTAACCCCTCCACTGCCGCACCCTGCAAAACAACACAATAACATGTCGAAACTGCGCTGATGAAGAAGCTGTAGCTTGGCCTGGAGGCCTAAATGTGGAAATTAATACAATACTCATCCAAGAGGCCCCTTAAGGAAAAAGGTGGGATTTCCACTCGGGAACACCCAGTGCTAAACAACACAGCTACTCTGCTAAACAACAAGAGGAAGCAATAGTCTAAGCAGACCAATATCAAAATAATAAACTAAAACATAACCGAAATGGCTGCCATCCTCTTTCTTAAATAGAATGTGAGCTTTCTTGCTCTTGGCACCACTCAATTAGGTCATTTCCTCCATGAGAACCCTCTCCCTCCAAAACTGCGTTATTCTCTAATTGATCTCCACTCTTCCTTATCAGCGTTGTTGACTTGGTCAAGGTTGACTAAATTAACATGACCCAAACCCTGTTCACACTTGGAGGAGCTTTATTTAGCTGCTAAAAAGGTCTCCCTTCACACTTGAAGTGTTTTTATTGCTTCTCAAGAGACTTATGGGCCTTCCCACCCATTTATTTATCGACCTAGTGATAAAATAGCTATAATATTCCATTTATCTTGGAGGCTAAATTTTTGGAATATTATAGTCCTGCCCTCAAAAATGTTGCTTGTCCTCAAGAAAGTATATAAGGGGAGAAAAATTTCTCCCCTCCTCCTCTTGTGGCCTCCTCATAAATAGTTCCCACCATTTCTCAAACCAATCTACAATAAATTTGTCCTCCAATACTCCCTCCCAAGCATGCAAAACCAAATGGCTCACATCATGAAAAGGTGGAAGGTGTAAGTGGAAACCTTCATGTTGTCCAATGGCCTCCCCAAGAAAGGAGTTATGATAATCATAGGGGATCTCATGAGCTATGAGAAATTCCCAAACCCATGCTATCATCCAAATGAAATGAGCCATTCTAGGTAGCTCATCAAAAGAATCCTCAAACCCCGGTGTATGCAATGTGTTGGGGCTACATGGAGAGATTAGAAGTGGTTTCTCTCTCCACTTATGGTAAGTATGGGGTTGTTTCTGATCTTGGGCAGAAATTTCATGGCCTTGAAGATTGGCCCAAGTTACCCCACAAAGCAAATCAGCCATGAAATGCCTCCTCCAAGAACACAAATTCTTCAAATGGCTCCTCCGATGTGAAGACAAGAAGTTTGGTGTGGCAATCATGGTTTTCCCATTGTTTCTCCTAAAACATACAACATGTAAATTATGGAGAATCATACTCCCAATGGGCATCTCAAACTCATCTAGCACCCTCCAAATAAAGCTCCCCATGAACATAAGAGCATAAACAAAATATGGAAACAAAAACCAGTGAAAACAAGCTGCCATATGACAATCGAAGAGTGTAACATAGTTCCTCACATGGAACCAGTGTAGTTCATCCCTTTCCTACATAAAAACAAGTAAGAACAAGTGCTCTCCCAGCCACTTGTTTTCTGCCACAAACATTCTATTGGATAGAAGCATGAAAGTACAATGTGGTGTCAATGGTGCACACCAAGAATCATGTGGCCTCCCCCACAAACCACCGATAGAATAGCCAAAATTAGTGCTTCAAATGGCCTCAAGTACATGAAAATACAATATACAAGAATAAAATATCCTCCCTGGTACAATATGATACTCACAAAAGTTAAAGGAATGCAAATCAGGGTGCATAATTGTACATCCTCTACTATGTAATTTGGTCCTTGAGCTGAAATGGCTCAACTGGAAATCATCCCACTCTCAATGAGGAGGGAAGTGGTTGTGCTAACCTCTCCATCACCATCCGGGCTATGCGTCTCTTCATATGCTGATGTGTATCCTGATGCATTCCCTCCCAAGTGAACTCCTCCAGCAATGAATGAAATGCATCAAGGTGCATGGAATGAAAGTCCACATGTTTTGAATGTAGGAGCTTCCTCTTGAGCTCAAAAAATCTTGTCAAGAAGACTCTCCCATAAGAATATATGACCTCACCTACCACCATGTATCTGTCATCTCGATCCAGGTCATCAAGTATTATGCAAGCACCAAGATCCTTGGAGTACTCTACCAAAAGTTAAGACCTCCGATATGGATCAACCCTCCTAAGAGACAACACTGAAGATATGAAATGTGAAGCTCCCCACATCCTGCTGTCTACTCCTTTTATATCCCCCATGCCAAAGTAATCCTTCAAAGTATTCACCTCTCTGGGATCTAAGAGTGGTGAACTAAATGATGCAGTGTCTCCCACCAACTCTAAATATGGTGGCCTCCCAGGTGGAATGCCCCCATGTAGTGAGACATCGAAATCTGAAGTGGACTGTACATATAAGTGGACTGGTTTGTCCCTCTCTTCACTGCACAACATAGTATCCTTCTTTTGTGCAAAAACTTCCCAGAATAGATAAGGGTAAATGTTAATCATCCCTTGATTCTTATCCTTCCTTTCTTCTCCTTCCATCTGCCAAGATTCACAACCCAAGATAAAATATGCATGCTGCTCCAGAATCGTGGCTTGGTTCCCACTAGTTGGGACATTTGGACCTCATTTCAAAGACACAAAGGCTCCTCCAATGGAATCAATGGATCCCTTCCCATATCCATGTGGTGATGGATCTTCTCCCAATGGTACAGTGCTATTAGCTCTTCTCTGCTCATCCTCCTCGTCAATATGTGAGATTGCCTCATCATCAATGAGAGACCCTTGATCTTGGTCTTCCCTTGAAGGAGGTTTCTCCATGTCTTCACCAATAGAAGAGGGTTCTTTAAGAGGCAGGGATCTTGCCCTTGGAAAGGTACCATGCATGTTTTATCCCCTTCATCAGAAATATGGAGTTGAGTTGGCAAGATAGACCTCTCCAACTCATGCAAAGGTTTTGAGTTTTTGGGTTTCACAAGAGATGTTTTACAATGTTTTATGTCAAATATTCTCACCAATTCCTCAGTGAACACATCATAAGTATTTACGTTTGCATGATAAAATGAATAAGAACTATTAAACCACCAATTATGGTCCATACCTTTTAGATGTAGTGCTTCTACTCTAATGGCCTCTCTTTCTGAAACTTGGTGTAGCTGAAAATAGGAATCTAGCTCCTCCACCCAAGCTTTGGCTGTGCACTTTTTTGATCCATCAAAGTTAGATAGAAAAATTCTACCTCTCCTGCATCTATGATGGTTTCTAGATCTTCTACCTACATTGATTTGGAAAAACCCTTGGATGTCCAAGTGCTCTTTGAATCTCCATGATTGAGACTCATACTCCTGAAGATAGACACTCAAGGTCTCCTCCCTTGGTGCATCTCCTTTCTCCATCCTTCTTGCAGTGAATGTGGGCAATAGAATGCACTGTGGATCTGCATGTGTGACTAAATGCCCACACCTATCATATGAATAACTATTTCTTGCTTCACCTTCAAACCCTCTTGGAATTTTCCTATACTCCTCCATTTTCATCTCCTTGAGATCTTCTTTGACAATTTTCATAGTTTGGAAAAGGAGCTGGGAGATCCTCTCTTCCTTCATTTCTCCAAATAATGGAGTCTTTTATTTTTTCCTTCTGTATATCTCTCCTTCTCCTTCTGATATCAAAATGACTGAGATTCCACAGGCTGAACCAAGATTATGCTCTGATACCACTGTAATATCCCATAATAGGGAAAATCAACAACATTGAGAATATCTTATAATATCCCAAGATTGAAGATCTAGCAATACATGAACATAAAATTGAAGGTTGCAGTGTAAATCAACTCATAAAAATGGGAGACAAAAATGGAGACATTAATCCATGTATTATATCAACAAATACATACATAACAATGAGGCATTAGTCATATACAATGAAGGAACAAGCCTCCCATAAGAGACCACTCTACAAATGAAATGTTGTCACAATACAAGAATGCCGAAGACTGCTACAGCACATTTAAAACACACTACTACAGAAAAATAGAAAATATCTCCCAAGAGAAGGAAACCTTCCTCCCATGAGAAACTAGCTCAGAAAGTGGGATCCTAACCCCTCCACTGCTGCACCCTACAACACAGCACAATAACCTGCAGAAACTACGCTGATGAAGAAATATGTAGCTTGGCCTAGAAACCTGAATGTGGAAATGAATACAATACTCTTCCAAGAGGCCCCTCAAGGAAAGAGGTGGGATTCCCGCTCGAGAACACCCGGTGCTAAGCAACACAACCACCCTGCTAAACAACAATAGGAAGTAATAGTCTAAGCAGACCAATATCAAAATACAAAACTAAAACAGAACCAAAATGGTTGCCATCCTCTTTCTTAAATAAAATGTGAGCTTGCTTGCCCTTATCCCCACTCAATTAGTTCATTTCCTTCATGAGATCCCTCTCCCTCCAAAACTTTGTTATTCTCTAATTGATCTCCACTCCTCCTTATCAGCGTTGTTGACTTGGTCAAAGTTGACTGAGTCAACATGACCCAAACTCTATTCACACTTGGAGGAGCTTTATTTAGTTGCTACAAAGGTATCCATTCACACTTGAAGTGTTTTTATTGTTGTTCAAGAGAATTATGGGCCTTACCACCCATTTATTTACCAACCTAGTGATAAAATAGCTATAATATTCCATTTAGCTTGGAGGCTAAATTTTTGGAATATTACATAGGGGGTGTGTTACTCAAGGTAAAGTTACAAAAAATGGCTAGGTGAGGTTTTTTTGGGACATTGCGAGCTATTGAGATGGTCACAGAGCATATGAACTGATTAGAAGGGGATGTGAACAGAGTGGGAATGACAAAGGGAGAGAACCAAAGGCTTAGAAACAAAAATTTGGGAACTAAGGATTAGATCCCCAGTATGGTCGCCAATTCTATTTAGGGGTAATATGCATGGGTGGTAGCTGATGTAAATACCTCTCGGGGCTTCCTGGTGCTCGAGGCAGACAATCATATCAGTTGTATAGTTACAAAGATTTTCATACATGTTTATACTAATTCATAATCAGCGAAGTCAGATATTGAAGGATTACCTCTTTATGAACAACAGATCCATTGGAGAGTGCTAAGTGGCATGGCTGAAGTCCTTCCTCAATAGATCCAAGTCTAGATCCTAGAAACAAAGAAAGTACATGTGTAATATTCACAGTGGTAACACTTACTAACAATTAAACAAGTATATAATCAACATTAAACTATGAAAATATGAGCCATTTATATCATGCTTCTTAGACAAATAAACAATAAATGTGACACTAAAACATCAAATGGACAAAATAGATACAATTCTATTAATATATAAGAAGGAAGATTACAACTGTTGGTCGAACCAAGCCTTCCTCGGTCTTCCAACTCCTCTCTCTCTCTCTCCCCTCTATCTCTGAGTGCATTAGGCTAAGAGTTCTCAATGAACCTTTCCAATCCTTAAGCCTCACACTCAACAATAAATCTATGCTCTGCACACAAGAAAACCTTCGACCCTTGACCAATAGCCCAAGCCTCCAATTTATAGTAATTGGGGAGGACATGACTTTCCAATCTTCTCAATCAGTTTGAATGGGGATAAATCATGATGTTTCCTTACGTTTCCTTGCTTTTTCCCTCTATATATGCTCAGTTGTGTTTAGCAATGTCCAATAAGAGGTATGAACCACAGGTTGCTACTTTTGACTGACTTATTTTGAGAAAAATCAGGAAATGTCAGTTTCTTTCCATGGGATTTGTCCCTTTATTCACGAAAACACGGGTAACGCTGCCCCTTAGGAAAGACAGAGCATTAAATTAGGTACTAACACTCCCCTGAATGGCTGCGATGTGTTATAACTTGACCTACCTATCTCTAGGGTGCGTTACCTTGGAAAAATGGGTCTCTATCTGGGAAATTTTCTTCCTTCCATGTTTCCTTTTCCTCTGAGCTGATGAGGAGGTCATTTGTCCTGTAAAACCAACACATTCTAGGATAGTGTTATGCTATGCAAGGGCCTGCCAACATGTGCTTGGGTGTCCTAGTGATAAGAAGATTTTCTCGGTACAAATATGTTCTAAGACATGCGAGGTGCCAAGGAATGATAGTGTGTGCCAAAGCATGTTAATATGTACCAAGAGTGTTGAGGAGTGCTAGATCCCTCTCATTAACAGAATTTACAAAGCTTCATTATGTATTAAATAATATAGTTTCTACACACACTAGTGGAACTTTATCCAAAGGGAATTTGTTAGATAATAAACCTAATAGAGATGAATCATGCATTGACTTAAAGGAAAACTATATTGTCATTACTTTAGGGAGATGATACACACTAATTACTTCTTAAAAAATGTATTGACTCTAACCACTATATTGCCTTGGACACATAATGAAAAAGACTATGTTAGGTCCCCGTAATTAGTTAGATTGGTGAGAAAAAATGAACAGGGGTAACATCAAACCAATATTTGGAGTCCTAGGACCTAGCCTTCCTAGAAACAAAGAGGGATCTCTTTATTTTGTGCAAAGGATGTGAACTTGTTTTCTTTCAGGGTTTGATTTTAAGCTAGTTTTTAAGTTTAGGGTTTGTTTGTTTGTTTGGGTTGGGTAGATTTTCAAATAGAATATATGGAGTGAGAGATTTTCAAGTCATTTGGATATGGAGTCTACAAAAGGTTGTGGAAAGTTCAACAATGAATCAGGGTGCATCATAGGGAAAATATAACATGGTCAAATGAATCTTCAAGGTTTGTGTGAGATGAAATGAACAGTAAGTTTGTCAACATATTAGGTGAAAAAGGGTAGTTAAGAATCCTTGAACAAGTACTTTTAAACAAGAAGGGTATTTGACACTACTCAAAATAAATAAATAATGATAAGATAGGGAAAACCAATAACTCTTTGATTAAACACAAGAAAATAAGTATTTAAGATAAAAAATCTAGTGAAACTATAGAAAGCAAGAAACTTGTATAAATTCTAGTGATTTCACCTTCAAGATTAGAAAACATTTAAGATAGACATATAATATAGATCAAAGAAGAGGGAACTCCTAAACATCATTGATCATATCCATAAAGACCTCCAAAGCAACCTTTAAAGAATGGACAAATGGCATGATCAAAACATAAACCTCTTTGGCTAAAACTAATCAGTGATACTTCAAAGAAAGATCTTAAGAACGATGTTTAAGTAACATCAAACAAGCAAGGCTAACCATAAAACATCTTTGATATATACTATATTGAATATTTCATAAGATAAACAAGCATAAGTTGGTCTACAAAGAAACTAAGGATTCTCTAAATTGACCTAGCAGAAGAAAACATAGAAGCAGTGAAGGATAAACAGAACTAAGGTGCCTCTAAACAACATTTCTTAGTCTAAAACGTTTGTCCTACTACAATAAAAGGATGAAAAAAATGATAATACAAGAAAACATGAACTAAATAGGAACACATCACCATTTGAAAATGCTCAGTGATCATGCAAGTAAGCCTTCTCCAATGTCAAACAATCCAAGCCATTCTCAAAGATCAGAGCCAATTTGTCTTCAATCTCTAAGTCTATGTATTACTCTCAATAAATGTCTAATCAACAACCAAATACAAAGAGGAATCAATGTTGTATTTAACAAGAAAGGATGACAAAAAAACTAATTAGGTCTTTATAAGCCCATTTGTTAATCATAAATGTCACTTTTGTCCTTTGAGACCTTGCGAGGCCCAAGGCACAAAATATGTGATGATAAATATCTTATTGAGCATTTTTGGCAAAAAAAAATGACATTTAGGCTCCCAAAAAATTCCAAAATGTTTCCTAGCGTACATTGTTGAATTTTTTTTTCCAAGGCACAACATTGATATTTAAGGAAGCAATTTCCTGGCCAAGGGCGTAGCACATGCACAGGAAAACTGGGTTACCTTGCAGCCAAGTTTTGAAGGCCTTCCCGATGTCTGAATGGGCTCCAGGATGGCTCGCTGGAAATATTTTTCAGTATAGCTTCCATAAATACCATTTATTTTCTGTTTGGGCCCCTTTAACCTATTCAAAAATAAAACTCCCAAGACTGGTAAAGGTGCAACGCCAGCCCTGAAAATTTAGGCAGAAAGGTGAAATTTTGGGTGCTTTTGACCCTTTTGGAGGACCAAATCAACTCCAAAAGACCTAAAATTTGGTGTGAATTCTATACTTGAGCTGAGGATTTCAAAAATGTAAAATTTACCTCCCGAGGATTCCTTGAGAAAAAGCGCAGCACCAAGGGCGTTGCACCCTTGGCCCTCCAAATCAGCAAAAACCAAAAATTTCCAAAAAGTTCCCAAAATTTTAAATTACCTTCCTCATGGGGTTTTGGATTCCTGTAGGGAAGCATAAACTAATATTTCAAGTTTTTCTTGGCCCTTTTCCTCTTAGAGTGCTTTAATTTTGGCAAGGGCTCTTTTGAGCTTGGCCCTTGCAAATTGATTTTTCAAATGCATAGTGCTTGGCCATATTTTTCTATAGGACAAGGTCTCTTTCTATCTTCCTCAGATGCTTGTGTTCATCCTTATAATATATGATAATGTACTCTACCATGCCAAGGCTTCTTTGTAGTTCCCTAATCTCTGCATCTTTTCTTTGGAGCAAGATGCTTGTAACCCTCTCCTCATCTTCATTTTCACTGTCAAGGTCAATGGATTGGCACTCTTGCTTAGTTTGATGCTTGCCTTTCTTATCTCCAATAGTGACCTTCTCCTTGCCTTTTTCAAGCTTATTTGTTGATGTGGAAGGCATGGCCCCTTACTTTTAGAGGCAACAAACACATGTATTTCTCCTCTTTGGTATGTCAATGCAAGAGGTTAAACTTTGCTCATTTTAGTGCCATATGTCTTGTTTCCATCATTGTGGTCATCTTTGTTTGGTTCGCTGACATCTTGGCTCACTTCTTCATTTGTATCATGATCATTGACATCTACCTCCATGTATTCTTGACCTTTTTCTTCATTTGTGTTCTCACTGTTAGAGGTGTCATCATTAGTTTCTTCATCATTGTCAGCCTCTTCACTAATTTCTGCACTATCATCATTGCCAATGTCAAGAACCTCATAAAACTCTATTTCATTGTCTTTTGTCTCAATATTTTCTGCACTATTCTTTGTACTGCCTTCATCTTTTTCATCATTGCCTTGTTCCATACTTCCTTCTGCTTTATTGCTATGATTTTCACTGTGGTTTTCACCTTCATTTTTCTCCTCACTACTGTTAGAAGCCTTACTGTTTTCATTGTCATAACTGTCACCATTATTTGGCTCACTGACTTCTTGGCTTATCTTATTGTCTCCAATATTAGCCTCACTGTGTTCAATATTACCATGGTTGTCTTTGTTGTTTTGATCAGTGTCAACATCATCCTCATCATCATCATTATCTCCATTGATTTCATGATCATCATGATTGTTGCTCTCCTCTTCATTTTCATTGCTTTATTCACCGTCATCATTTCCACTATGAGTTTCATTGTCTTCACTATCTTTATGGCCATTATGAATGTTGTCATGATTGTCACTACCATTATGATCCTCATTGATATTTTTTTCATTTATACCTGCCTCCATTTCTTCCTTTTCACTGATATATGCCTCCTTGTCTTCTGCTTCATTGCTAACCTATGCATCTTCATCTTCTTCCTCTTTACTATCCTCTTCTTCATCATTGCTTGATTTATCACTTCCCTCTCCTTCATTTTCATTTGATGGTTCATATTAATTTCCCTCATCGTCTGATGCATTAGGAGAGGGCGAGGAAGGAGGATGGGATGATGAGGGCACATTCTGCTGAGTTTGGGGTTGTGGGTTTGTGAAGACTTTATGGGAAATGAAAACCTCCCATGGAATACCATTTTGCTCTAATTGATGCAACACAACTGTCTTGATGAGAGAATGGTGAAAGAGGCTCTACATTTGTTGTGAAGGGTGTCTCTTTTGCACAATATAAGACATCTTATCAATACTCCTATAGAGATAATAGGGAAAATGTAGCATCTTTACCCTAGTGAAGTGCATGAGAAATCTTATGTGGTATGAGTAAAGCCTAGAAAACTTCCCCTCACATGTAAAATATTTCATGATTACTCTCATCAAGGGTGCATATCTCTCAAGAAAATGTGAAAAGTGAAAAATGGATTTGTAGTCATCTTTGTATCTAGGTTTTAGGAAAGGCTCATAATGGCTCAGGTCCAAATTAGACTACTTGAACCACCTTTCTCCCACACTAGGTATCTCAGTGGCCATCGAAATGGTGTTTGAAGATAGCTCAAATTTTACCCTTGCTAAATTTACTTGATTTCCATGAAGGTTACGAATAAATAGCCTGGTCAGCTCAAGATGACTTTGTACCTGTTGTACTCTTTCACAAAAGTTAAAACACCCCACATTTTGGAAACATGAAACTGTCATAGGAGAGGCCATCAACTCCATAGTGTTCAATGGCTCAAACCTATTTATTCTTCCACCTCTACACTGATGTCTTCTTGGCACTTGGCCTATCTCACCACTTTCACTATTACCTTCCCTTGACATTTTGATTTCACTGTTGCCTTGAAACCTAAACCCTAACTCTTTTTTGAAATGATATGGAAAAGTGATGGAATGGCGGTAAAAAAGGAAACCTTTTACAAGTGAGTGAGAGGGATGAGTGAAGGGGAAATTTTGGCAAAATGAAAGGCTAAATAATTCTGAATGCAAACCAACTGATATGCCGAAACCTTGCTATGAAAACACCTTAGTAATGATGACAATCTAAGAGGGTGGGGTATGCAATGTCAATTATTTTCAGTGTGGGGGATTGATTTTGAAAATGGAGTGAGTGTCTTGGTGGATGAGAAACTTCTCAACAAGGAACTCTTAGTGTGCTCTTAGCATGGATATGGAGGAGTTTCCTCTAAACAGTGGTGTGTTTAACATGAAAATAAGTTTTTTTTCATTTAGGGTTTTTAATTTTTCTTAACTTCACACCATCAAACTGATTGGAAGAAGGTAAGGCATCCACTTACCTCTCAAAAAATGTTATGGAGACACCTAGAGGGATTTTGAAGTGTTTGAGTGCTTGCATTGGTGTGGAGGCCGTCATGGCTAAGAGTGTAGCACCTGAATGTAGTGAGGGGTCAGGCGGTGTCCGTCGTGCCTTGCTCCAAGAGCGCAGCATGTGCATGCAGGTCTGGTTAGGTGGATGGTGTCAAGCTTTTGTGAACGCGCAGCACTTTCGGGCCTCTTGGGTCTCTTCGTGAACGCACAGCACCGAAACCCTTTTTGCACAGCACCGAAACCATTTCTGCCAGGTCTGTCGGGCATGCTGGGTGAATGCACAACACATACTACCAGGCGCGTAGCACAGGGTAACTTTCCAATTTTGACTCGAAAACAAACTCACAGTTTCACTCCTCGACTGTTTTTTATCCTTGCAAGTGAATAATGAATTGAATGAAAAACAAAATGACCTTAAATATGCTTTGGGAATTTTAAATTTAATCGCAACAAACCCACTTTCTAATGTTTTTGCCTTTGTCACTTTTACTGATATTTTATTTGACCTTTTTGTTGCAAGTGACTTAAGACATAGATTTTTGTCATTCTGTTGCTTTTCTTACGAACTCTTTATTATTTTGGTTTGAAGGTGACTTCAAAGGATGAAGTTGGTCTTTATCTACTTCCTTTTTACATTTAAAATAAACCATTTGCCTCTTCTTATTGATCCTTTTACATTTTCTCCTTCTGCAGGTGATTGGATGATGAACTTAGAATTGCTTTTGGTTCCTTGAGGCATGAAGAGCTTATTCTTATACTTTGGTGAAGTTGGCGACACAACAACTTCTTCAATTTGATGTGAAACCTCTATTATAAAATTTAGTTTAACCCTTTCATCTTCATAGAACTCCTATCACTATTTGTATGCAGTTTTGCTGAAATGGTGAATTTGACTCCCTCTGTAATGTTGGGGGCTTGATGGGTTTGATTTTGGCACCTTTGAGACTAAAACACAAGGGAAAGACTTCACAACACTCTTTTTCTAATACCATGGGTTCTAAACATTGAATTTCACCTCCTTAGGCCACCTCTAATTTGCAGGTGCCTGAATTTATAATTTAAAAAGTGCACATGCATACTCTTCACCTCCTTGTTTTGTAGATTTTGTTTGAGTGACAAGGCTTACTTTCTTTGGTTGGTCTATGTCCTTGAAAATTTTCACTTAGCAAGTGTTATGAAACCCTGAAGTGGTTCTCCCCCTCTAATATTTGAAAATGTTGAATTCACTTTGACAACCTTAGACATTTACACAGCAGCAATATCTTTAAAACTTCTTTATATATACCTTGGAGCTCATACCATGTTTTTATATATTTTCACCACTGTGTTAGCCACCTATAGTATTTTTTTATAGAAAAAGGTGGCTAAGACTTTTTTGAGCCTTCAAGGAACAAATTTCATTGCTAAAAAATGTTGGCTCTTGAAGACTCTTGAAGGCCTCTTGCCTCTGTCCTCAAATCTTCACTACTGTGCCTTTTCCCCTTTCAGAATCCTGTTGATTCCCAAGAAAGAATACTACTGCAAGACACCTTTTTCCCTTCCCCTTCTTCCAAAACTAACCTCATTTTCTATCCCTCTATTTCCCGTGAAAATCCCTCATTTTCATGTTTTTCCCATTCCCCCTTCATCAAAATCCATTTTATAAGGCTTAAAGACTCCTTCTTTGCCTTATCCGAACCCCTCTAACCCTTTGAAAATAATTCAAAAACCATAAAAATCACATTTTTTATGGTGTGGACTTAAGCCCCCTTGGGCTAAGTCTTAAGCCCTTTCCTGCATAAATCCCCGGTCATTTCACCCTTCATATAACCCCCGGTCCCGCAGTCGGGCGCCAAGCCGCATCATAAATTAATATAAACCTTTGGTTATGTTAATTTTTTGATTTTTTATTATGTTATAAAGTTTTCCGCCATTTCAAACCCTAGTCAATCTCCACCGTTGATCTGATCTGCAGATTGATGGTGCAAAGTCCATCTCCCCAGTGGTCCTCGCCATCCACTAACCCATTCCAAAAACCACGCGGTATTCATTGCACCACCTTTGGGCAAGGGTGGTTTTTTCCTGATCAGTAGCAATTCCATACACTGGCCGACACGTGTCCTGGGCACTGTTCATAAAACCGCCGTCAATCGTGTGTTAACGTTCAGACATGGACACGGTGCG
This sequence comes from Pinus albicaulis, assembly GCA_034641835.2. Taxonomy (NCBI): domain Eukaryota; kingdom Viridiplantae; phylum Streptophyta; class Pinopsida; order Pinales; family Pinaceae; genus Pinus; species Pinus albicaulis. Next base: position 889,181,931 of record CM076581.1, on the reverse strand, counting down.
ATATTGATGCGTACCATCCGATCTGAGACTGCCCATCCGACGGCTATCACTCACTGAAGATGCCCAACATTTAACCAGGCTACGATGTGACATTCAATAAATATCCATCGTTGATCTGATCTACAGATCGACGGTCCATATTTCATTGCCTTGTTTCGATCGCCCAGTCAACGTTTTCCACTTTGACTTTCCATTTTCCGCTCTGATTTAAATTATTCTTCCGCCTTCCTTTTCTTTTCTCCCGATCAATCTCGACCGTTGGATGATGCCATCCAACAACCTTGCTCTCTCCATGTGCCTTCTAAAGAAATTAACCTATATATGCAGAATTTTCTAATATTTTTTGTATTGTGCAGGGTTTCTATGGCTTTTCACCATAACTCAGGAAATTTCAAAGGCGGAGGGTGACAATCCTCCCACCCCCAATTCAGCAAATAAAATCCTTCACAGGGTCGAGATTCATGTTTCATCAGTGTTTCTTCAGGCATTGATGCCATATTGCCCCTGCGCAGCCCTGCACACCAGCAGAAAAACATGAATCAAGCACAGTGAAAGAGTATCAGTGCAGAAAACCAGAAATATGCCAGAATAGAAGATTGAAGACAGTTGTTGTGGGGATGATGGCTAAGAATGTTTATCAAAATCCTAATCCTTGATTTAAAACACATTTTAAAGAAAATATGAAGTGTTTTATCGACAGGAAAACCTCCACTGCCACAATTGAGGAAAATTGATCCCAGTAGCTACCACGATGACACCTGTGCCTCAAAGTATTCAATCAAAGGTCGAATATATTGATCGGGATCATATATTTGTCTCAAAACGTAGAAAAACAGGAAACTCTGCCAAGGAAAATAATGACAAACATCTGCAAAGTTACATCGACGCCACACAGAGCCTCAAAGGTCAACAAAAGCTCCCACCGAGCTTAAATATTTATGTAAATCATTTAATACAAAGGATATGTATGAAATTTTCTTCATTGAGCCCCTCAAAGGCCAAGAAGCCATTAAATTTGTATTAATTGTAGTTGGAGATCTTTTATCAGATCTCACCTCCTCATTCTTCTATATATACTTCTGCAGAAGATGAGTGAGGGGTTGGTTACAGAACTTTGAAATACACTTGAGCTTAAAATTCTGATTGTAAATAGTGTTCACTGGCCCTTGGAGCTCTACTTGTGATAGATAGGTTAGGCTAAGATGTGTAGATGGTTGCTAAAATAAGGCACTGGACTTAAAGCTGTAACTTGTTTGGAGCATCAATACAAGCTGATTTATGAGATCCTGGTCGATGTTGACGGTGATGTTTTTTCTTATTGTAACTTGTCATTTTGTTTATGTTTTCACTGTGTTCCAATTTCTCTTATAAAGAACAACATGCATAGAGTTAGGACCTACTGTATAGCAGTAACCTTCTCTGACTGAAAATCTTTATCTGAATGTTTTCTTCTAAATTGTGTTATTTAGGAATGATTTAATTCAGTTTAATCATAGGAATGCTGGCATTCCCTCATCTTATTTCCTTAGCTGAATATTATTCTTGAATGTTATGTTCAGTATTAGTTAAGTAGAGATGAAATATGTAAGATATCGTGTGCCCTAGTCCTATTTTTATCCCCAAAAACTATCTAGATGTTTCCCTTGGAATGTGTTAAAAGTTGGCTAGTTTAAAAGTACTTACTAGATCTTAGGCCATTCTGTGTTATCTCTGTGTTTGTCTTGAAAGTAACCAAGTAAAGAAAAGCTAGGAGAGGATTTTTGGTGAGCTCGACCCGCTAGTTTCTACTTCAACAGTTTCCTTCAAGTTTCCCTTTGTTTTAAATTATTTTCTATTGAAAGTGTATCAAAGGTTGGCTAGTTTGAAAGTACTTACTAGATCCTAGTTTACTTTATGTTTTTCTTGAGTCTATGTCAAACGCAAGATAGTTTAAAAGTACTTACCTAATCTTGGACTGCTCTTTGTTCTACATCTGTTAATTTCTCCTTCTTATTGTATCATTTCATTCCATAAATCAAACTTGAAAGAGATCCTTAGACATATATGACTTGCCCCATGGACCACTCTTGCCTGTTGTTGTTCCAATTAAACCCTATTATGACTCTGTAATGTACTAAAACCACCCAATTGCTCCCCATTTTTTGTTCAAACTTCTCTCGTGTAACTTCTCACCCTTTGAAACTCTTTACCGGTTAAGACTTTTCAACCTCAACGTGTCATGCTCAACCATCCAAAAACAAACAAACCCTTGGCCTTCATAACTAGCCTAATATCATTACCCCAAACTTCAAAGACAAATCCATCTTTGCACTTATTGGAGAGATCCCTCTCCGGATTCAGGAGGGCTAGATCCTAAGTCAGTTGGTTGAAATAATGTTGTACTGCTGAGTTTGGTCTCTGATAACACAAGTCTGATTCCTACTTTTGTTTTGGCGACTCCTTGTTGAGATACTTCCTTAAACTTCATAAAACTTGTGCAGGTAAAAAGCGACCATTCCAAGCACACAAGATAGTAATCATGAAATAAAGCTTGTTTGAATCTATGACAAATTGATGTAAACCTGGATTATCTTAAAACTTTATCTAATAACCTTGAGAAAAATTAGCTGAAAGCAAGAGTTAGGTAAGTAGTATCTTTGTCTCTTAACCGTAGCAAAGTTTTTAACAAAGTTAGGATATTCTTAGAAACCACACAATTGAAAAAGAATTAAGAAAAACCCAAAAAATATTCTAGATTGGTATTAAATAAGCATGGTGGTGGACCATAAAACATTTTACCTCCTTAGGAGTTAAAAATCTTCCACCTGGCGACTCCACACTCTGAAACTCCCAAAAGACCAAAATGACTCCACTGGTAGAAGACCCTGAACTGATTGACTAGACACAGTGACCTCTGTCTTGATTTACAAACATGATTCCAAGAATACAACGAAAATATGCCCCAATGAGTAGAGATCATATCCCTGGGTTTCCACATAAAGAATGCTGAGTGAATTAGAGTAATAAAACCTACTTGTTTCAGGTGAAAAGTTTGATGACCCTCTATTACATCTCATCAGATTTCATATACATGTATGAAGGTTGAAAGTTGAATGGCATGAAGACTGCCTAATGAAAATGTTCATGTTAACATTAGAAGGAAAAGCTAGGGATTGGTATGAATACTTAAGATCTAGTAGTTTTTTTTCTTTAAGATACCTTGAATATGTGTTCTATGAGAACTATAAAGAAAATACCACATCATTATCATTGGGTGCTATATATTATTATCCATCACAAAACATCACCCAACACATTCTAGATAATGAGGAAGCTTTGGAAGAGATGCATCCTATAGATCTTTTAACAACCATTGATGAGTTTAATCTCCTATTGGAAAATTTTAAGAACATAGATGAATCAATTGAGGAAGAGATGATCCAAGAAATAAAGAACATCCCTCAAGATATCCCTAAAAAATAAAATATTGATTCATCATCCCTTATAGCTGAGGCTCACAAAGACATCCAGCCTCAAAATCAGTCTTCACAAGAGACAAAGAACTGCTATACTTCTGTTCAAAGGGACATGGAAACATCTTCCCCTTTAACAGAGAAGGAAATAGATCAAACTATTTATAAACAGTCAGCCTCTGAAACTTTTTACAAACAAACACTCTTGCCCATTCACATAGAGAACTTTGTTGTACATATTTAGAAAGTTCTTTTGTAGATCAGAATGAAGAAGGACCTACTGATATCCAAATATGTTTGACTGATGGAAATGTTTATTCTAATAAATTTTCAAATTTCAATCAGTCTTATGATGATGATGATTTCCAAGAATAAACTAATCATGCAGGGCAACCGGCATTTGATTGGTGTTATGAGTTTCACCGTCATCAGCTTGAAAGCTGCAATCATCCTTTTCGATCCATCACAAAAAGCTTTCACTTTATTGGGAATCAGTAGCCTTTCAACTCAGAAGGTGAAGAGAAGAGTAATGAAGAAATTTTTGAGCAAGAGGAAACCATTGAATACACCCCCACTCAAGAATATAATAACCTCTTCACAGAGTTTAGCCCACTGAATCTAAGCATACCAGGGCTACAAGAGGACAACACTGCCAAATATGATGAGTCCTCTAGTTCAGATGATGATGATGAAGAGGGAGAGAAACAAATACAGGACTATCCTGCTGTGGATATACCATCTTCCCAAGAAGAGACTTCTCCCTTCATTAATGTCAAACTGTCATCCAAAGAGCCTGAATGTATATTAGAAGCAAGCATATGTGTAGAGAAAGAAAATATTTCACTGTTTTCTATTGTGCGGATTAAAGATGATGATACTTCCAAGCTACATACTGAAGAGATAGTCCTCAAAGCTAATGTCTTGGAAGTAGATAATCTACCAATTGTGGAGGACCAAAAGGAAGAGAATCTTCATCTTTTCTTTGTTGATCCTATGGAAGAGTGTGTGGAAATCCCAACCAGCTCAAATTATCAAGCAGTGAACCTTTGCAAGAGCCAGAAACATGAAAAGCTCTCACCTTTTGTGATAGCCTTGATATTGAAGGATAGTCTTCAATATTCTCTATGGATACCTCTGACAAGCAGCCAGAGTTTCTTCTTCTTCTTGACATTACTCAGCTGGCTGCATTGGCATTTTTGTATCATATGATAAATGTAAATACTCCATGTTTAGAATAGGTTAGATAGGAATGTCAATAAAGCTCTATTCTGAGCATGTAGATTAGTTTTTGTTTTCTGCTTTGAAGAAAAATCAAAGATTCAAAAATACAAAAACAAAGAAAAGAAAGAAAAGAGGGCAGATTGTCAAAACAAGAAAGGTATAGCCCCATACCAAAAAGAGAAACAAATCTGAAAGTGTGCAAGTTTAATTTCCACTCCTACAAAACACACTTCTAGTTAGTCAAACAACCTGATCTTGACTAATTAGTTTTAAATTTTCTGCTGATAGGATAGTGAATTCGATTTTCCAAACTGTTTAATCTTGGATTATCAGTAGATAGTTTAGGATAGAAATTAAAGGTTCAAACATGTACAAAATTTGAACCTAAGTTTCCAAGCAAGAATTGACTCTAATCTGTTTCAAATTCTGAGTCAAAAGATGTAAATTTGGTTCTAATTAGCTCAAAATCTGAACCAGAGGACAAAGAAGGAACAACTCAAACAAAAGTTAAAACAAAGCTGTAAAAAGAGAAGGCCATGATGAAAAACTTTCAAATCTTAAGCCTTCGATTTTGATTTAATTTTCTGCAAAATAAATGTCTATGTGCAGCTTGTCTTTATGCCATGGACCAACATCAAGTTAGACTATTCAATCATGACTTGAGTGCTTTTCAATTTCTATTGTATAATTTAGAGAATAAAAATCTATTGGATAGTTTAATCCCAACAGAGAGTAGAATAGGTAGAGAAGCATCTGAACTCAATCGTTTAATCTAAGTTCAGGGAGAAATAAGGAGTAGAATTAGATTAGTTTTATGCTTTTAAAAGAATAAAATGTTGTGAAAAGAGTTTTCCAATCCAAGTGCACTCTAATGAAGAAAAAATGTTAGATCAGTAGGATTGGGTAGGTAGAAAGTTTGTAGTGATGAAGATCCATTGTTTATGGTACACCTATATGTTTTAAACCACATCATCCTGAAGAAAACCTTAATGGATTAAACATGAGTCATCCTCCAAGAATGCAAATCCCCGGGATTCTTGATGCCTTAGAAGGCATCATCCCAGTGGAACCACAGCCACACCTATAGCCAACTTTTCTATATCAAAATGTAAAAAAGACTTTTTTCAGGCAACAAAGGAACAAAAATTCATTGCTAAAAATTATTGCTCTTAGAAAGACTCTTGGAAAGATACATATACTTTTGTCCTCAAATCTTCACTCATGCCTTTTCCTTTTTAGAATCTGTTGATTCCCCGAAGAAGAATACTACTTTGCAGCCTTTTCCCTTCCACTTGTTAAACTATTTATCATAAACACATCCCTCTATTTCCCATGAAAATCCCTCATTTTCATGTTTTTACCATTCCCCCTTCATCGAAATCCCTTTTATAAGGTTTAAAGACTCCTTCTTTGCCTTATCCTAACCCCTCTAACCCTTTGAAAATCATTCAAAAACCATAAAAAGCACATTTTTTATGGTGTGGACTTAAGCCCCCTCAGGCTAAGTCTTAAGCCCCTTCTTGCATAAACCCCTGGTCATTTCACCCTTCATATAACCCCCGGTCCCACAGTCGGGCGCCAAGCCGCATCGTAAATTAATATAAACCTTTGGTTATGTTAATTTTTCGATTTTTTATTATGTTATAAAGTTTGCCGCTGTTTCAAACCCCAGTCAATATCCACCATCGATCTGATCTACAGATTGATGGTGTGGAGTCCATCTCCCCAGTGGTCCCCGCCATCCACTAACCCATTCCAAAAACCGCACGGTATTCATCGCACCGCCTTTGGGCAAGGGCAGTTTTTGCCTGATCAACAGCGATTCCATACGCTGGCCAACATGTGTCCTGGGCACTGTTCATAAAACTTACGTCCATCATGCGTTAACGTTCGGACATGGACACAGCATGATATTGATGCATATCGTCCGATCTGAGGCCGCCCATCCGATGGCTATCGCTCACCGAAGATTCCCAACAGTTAACCGGGCTACGACACGGAATTTAATAAATCTCTGTTGTCGATCTGATCTACAGATCTTCGGTCCATATTTCATCGCCCTGTTTCGATCTCCCAGTCAATGTTTTCCACTTTGACTTTCCATTTTCCGCTCCTGACTGTCGATCTCTGTGCGATCGATGACTATGATTTAAATTATTCTTCCTCCTTCGTTTTTCTTTCTCCCGATCAATCTTGACTATTGGATGATGCCATCCAATGGCCCCACTCTCTCTACGTGCCTTCTGAAGCAGTTAACCTATATATGCAAGATTTTCTAATAGTTTTTGTATTGTGCAGGGTTTCTATGGTTTTTTTCCATAACTCAGGAAATTTCAAAGGCGGAGGGTGGCGATCCTCCCGCCCCCAATTCAGCAAAGAAAATACTTCGCAAGATCGATATTCATGTTTCATCAATGTTTCTTCAGGCATTGATGCCATATCGCCCCTGCGCAGCCCTGCAGACCAGCAGAAAAACATGAATGAAGCACAGTGAAAGAGTATCAGTGCAGAAAACCAGAAATATGACAGAATGGAAGATTGAAGACAACTGTTGTGGGGATCATGACTAAGAATTTTTATCAAAAGCCTAATCCCCAATTTAAAACACATTTTAAAGAAAATCAGAAGTGTTTTATCGACAGGAAAACCTCCACCGCCACAATTGAGGCAAATTGATCCCTCTAGCTACCACGATGACACTTGTGCCTCAAAGTATTCAATCAGAGGTAGAATTTATTGATCAGGATCAGATATTTGTCTCAAAACGTAGCCAAAGAGGAAACTATACCTAGGAAATTAATGACAAACATCTGCAGAGTTACTTCGACGCCACACAGAGCCTCAAAGGTCAACAAAAGCTCCCACCGAGCTTAAATATTTATGTAAATCATTTAATACAGAGGATATGTATGAAAGTTTCTTCATTGAGCCCCTCAAAGGCCAAGAAGCCATTAAATCTGTATTAACTGTAGTTGGAGATCTTTTATCGGATCTCACCTCCTCATTCTTCTATATATACTTCTGCAGATGATGAGTGAGGGGTTGGTTGCAGAACTTTGAAATACACTTGAGCTTAAAATTCTGATTGTAAATAGTGTTCACTGGCCCTTGGAGCTCTGCATGTGATAGATAGGTTAGGCTAAGATGTGTAGATGGTTGCTAAACTAAAGCACTGGTCTTAAAGCTGTAACTAGTTTGGAGCATCAATACAAGCTGATTTATGGGATCCTGGTGTTACACCATTTTTTGGTCATCTAACCTACTATCATTAGATGGACCCAAGTACACCATGTAAGACCAATTTTACCCTAAGTAAAATTTCTTTCACTATGTGAAATAACTTAATAAAACACTTTTATTAGGTTGTTTATGGTCTAAACAGGAAACCCCAAAAGGAAATATTAAACAAACCCATATTTGTTTGATTTTCCTCAAGGAATAATCAATTAAACAATAATTTAATTATTATTCCTGGTCACGTTTAACCCAAAACAAAGAAATTAATTAGATAAATCTTTATTTGTCTTATTATTTTCTAGGAATAATTATTTAAATCTTATTTAAATAATATTCCTTGTTAAATATGACTAAATCACACATAAATAATTAAATAAATCATTATTTATTTGATTATCCTTCAACCACTTCCTTAAAATGATAAATAAATCATTTATTTATTTATTATTCACAAATAAAGGGATTTGACCCAGGTCAAATACCTTTTCCCTCCAATAAATATAATAAAATATTCCATAAAAGGTGGATCTAGATTTGGTTAATGTTATTTTAATCATGCACCAAGATCTAGAATGACCCAATATTTTGTTATAAATAGGAGGGTTTTTCCTATCATTCTGCACCTTTTGTTTCCTATTAGATCACTCTGGATCTATACACTTGGTCACATTCTACATTATTTGTTGTGTGAGCTCCCTTTGAGTTCTATCTTTGTCTGGGTTTTCTACACCAACAAGAGAGAGAGATTCTATATCTGAAGTGCTGAGGACTTCCAAGAACCCATCCCATTGAGGAGAATTGGAAACATCTTCTTGTTTTCCTCCCAGGTGCCCTTAATACAAAAAAATCTTTCAAAAATTGTTCTTGTCTTATCTATTGGATATATGGAGCAAACCCTTCTTTTTACTGCTTAATGTCTTTCTATGCATAGATCTAGTTTTTGCAGCTCTTGTCTTGACCAACTAACTGCAGATCTGAAGATATTGGCAGCCATATTTGATGTTAGGGCTATTAGTTATGTGTAGCTAAAGTGGTATTTTTTCGTACACTTCGACAAAGTATTCATACTAACAATTGGGGACTCCACACGGGTTTTCAATTACGACCGCTGTCGTTTTTCACATTCCTGCATATCCAGCTACTTCAGACCCTAGGGTTTATTTTCAGCTTTTTTTTTTCCTATTTTCATGTTGTTTTTCACCTATAAAAACCTAAAACATTAAAATTTCTAACTTTTGCGTGTTTGTGGCCCTATTGCGCAAGTGACAGACATCAGCCGCAACTGAGACAACAACTTTTCCGAAAATCTGCCGCTGGGACAACTGGAGTTGGAGGTCACACTTTTCAGCCCAAAAACTGCGACCTGGACTCGAGGTCACACTTTTCAGCCTCTTTTCTGCGACCTAAACAGGAAAACAGGTTAGAACCTGCGACCTGTGCTTTTTTTTGTTATTTTACTGCAATTTTTCTAGGTTTTTTGAAGCTTCTGTCAGGGTTTTCCAGCCTCTGTCTCCGCCCGTTTAGACCTGTTTCTGATCTTTTTTGCTCATCTAAGTGGGAACCTATCCCCCTAGGGCTTTAGTACCCTCCACTTTTGGTGGAAGAGTTTTTAGCTGTTTCAGCTGTCTGTTTTTTCAGAGTTTCAGCCTTCCCTTTTTCAGATCTGATACCTCATTCTCAGATCCCTTTAAATCAGCTCTTCTTCCTTTCAAATCACCTCTTGTAGTTTTGTTTGGTCCTCCCTTTAGGACCTCCTCCCTGTCCTTTCCACTTTTTGCTGATTTCCTCCTTTTTTCTAGCCACCTTGCCTCTGCCTCTTGGCTGTGATCTGTACCTCTTTTCATCAGCTTTCTCCTTTAGATCCCTATCCCTTTCGACCCTAGATCTATTGGCCTCTTTATAGTGTGTTTTGACTAGATTATTTCCCTTTGTTAGACTAGTTTTGAGAGACCCGCCTTTTTGGGTTAGATTGATGCATTGTTAGCTATTAATTTTCTGTCATTTCAACATTATATACTGTTCTCTGCAGATTTATTTTCAGTTACGCAGCACACTTTTTCTCTTTCTCTCAAAACGAAAAGGGTTTAAAAATTAAAATTAACACACGCCACACACTCACCCTAAGTGAAGAAGAGCCTGGTTTACACAGCCAAGAAAATACTTTAAAATCAATTGAAACTGCACCTATCTGCCCTTGTTTCAACATTGTACTCTCTTGATTCTGCACCTCCCTGCCTTTTTTGGTCGTTCTTCTTCCCCTTGTGCCGTGTTTGTGTTGTCACCAGTGCGCCCCCAAGGCACACATCCCAAAGACTTCTTGGCCTTCACCCTCAGTTTCTGGTCGGTCGACCTACTCCTTCCCTCCGTCGTCGAGTTAGTCCTCCTCCGAGTCCACACTCTGACTCCTCTTCTGGTTCATTGGGTTCTCATTTTACTTCCGGTTCTCCCCTTATCACCTTCACTATGTCTGGTCCAGAGCCTAACGCTAACGGTACTCCCAGCCCTAATGCCGGGACTACTACTAGTGAAACTGCCATAGGAACTACCTCAGCTGCGCCCTTGCTCCCCTTCATGGCAGGCCTCAGCCTCCCCGATTTGGACCGGTTGACCAATGACCCTATACACCATGATGCAATTTGGCCTGCTATGCCGACAAAGCTCCCTTCTGACATCCCAAAGTTTGAAGGCCTTGCTGGAGAATATCCTTCAAATCATGTTCGATCTTTCCACATGTGGTGTTCATCTACCTCCATTACCGATGACTCTGTCGGTCTTCAGTTGTTCCAACAGACGCTTACAGGCGCGGCTTCTAAGTGGTATGTTGATTAGGCCCCTTCCTCTCATACCACCTTTGCGACTCTTACCCGAGCTTTTTTATCTTACTTCCAGCTTCCCCTTCGTTATGACACTGGTATCGAACTTTTGACTTATTTCTGTCAATCATCTGCGACCCACCTATCCGATCATGTCCAGGAATGGCGGAGACGAAAGAGCCTATGTCAATCCCCTACCTTCGAAGACCGTGTCTACATGGACTGGTTCCTTAGATCTCTCTTGCCTCCTATCGGGAAAGATGTCGCATCACATTTCCCCCAAATCGAAGAAGTCGCCCTCCAACTGGCGTTAAAATATGACTTGATCTACGCCCAGATAGGTTATGTTTATACCATTCTACCTAATCTCCCCAGACCCAGTGATGTCAATGTACCGGGAGCACCTCATGTTACCGACGGTATCGTTGGAACTCTCTCTCATCCACATGCCCAACCTCCCATGGGTTATGGTTTTCCTGGGGGGAGGGGGCAGCACCTCCCGCACTTGTTCCCCTCCTGGTAGCACGTATCCAGGATACAACATGCCTCCTCTTTTGGCCCAACCTCCTGGTCACCATACTGTTACCCAACCCCCTTATTATTCGTATCCGCAGTTTAGTGCTCCATCTCCTCCATCATCAGCACCTCCGCCTCCCTGGCCTTCTCAACCCCTGTAACATCAGTCACCGCCCCCTCAAGAGCAGGTGGATGCACAACAGGGATTCATGGCTATCCAACCACCTGATAGACAGATGGCCACTCAACCTTCCCCTTCTGGTCCCTCCAATTACCAGATCCTCATGATGAACTCTGATCCACCTCTAACCGTCGACCTTAACCTTCAAACTCGGTCCCATCAGTACCCCAAGCCTCCCTCTCCGTCTGTCCCCGAGTCACCTTCTTCAGGGTCTACAGAGCCTCTTTCGACATCCAATGGTCCCTTACATATCCCTCAACCCAAAGTTGTGGTTGATACCAAGATCCTAAGGGACCATTACACCGAAACGCTTCTTCTGGTCAAGCTGCTCATTCATATAGCATCGTAGATGATTTGGCACAATCTCCTGTTGTCATTTCAACACTGGAACTCCTCCAGTCGTGCCCTTCCCAAAAGAAGGCTCTACTATCTGCCATGGGCGTTGTAGATCCTGCTGATGACCAAATGATTGTTTTCGACACCCATCAATCAGAACATCCTCCCCTTCCTACTTCCGTAGCCTTCCAAATCCCAGTCAAAATCCGGAACGCTAACGTTTCTCGGTGTATAATTGATGAGGGGGCATCCACCTGTGTGATGTCCGCTTCGGTTTGGAAGCAAATCGGATCTCCTGAGTTGGCCCCTTCCACGATCACCCTTCGAGCGTGGGATGGCCACGCCTCCCAGCCCATTGGCCTCTTCCGTAGTTGTCCTATCACTCTCGCGGGCAAGACTATTTGCGTTGATGTTGAAGTCATCGACGTCCCTCTTGATTATAACATTCTTTTGGGGTGTAGCTACACTTATTCTATGTCTGTTGTCCCATCCGCAGTCCACCACAAGATGTTTTTCCCTCATAATGGAAAGATAGTCACCATTGACCAGTTGACGTATCATGAGCCAAAATCTCAGGCCTCCCCTGAGTCAACCATCTCTTCTGTAGCCAATCAAAAAACTGTCGATTCTTTGACTAGTGTCTCTCCCGACATCTACAAAGACTCCTCTTTTCTTGGAACCTTCCCTGGTCTTCCTCCTCCTCCTGTCTCTGACCCCATCTCATCAAATTTTTGCATGATGCAATCATCTCAGGCTGCTCTCAAGCAACCTGCTTTGACTACTCAGCAACCGTGCTCTCCGCAACCTGATCCTATCCCTTCACCTGTAGCTGGAATTCATGAGCCTCTTTACCCCCCTAGAACGGTTCCTCCAAGCCTTAGCCATTTAAGAGCCATCCCACCTGGCCATTACCCCTCTGGTCAGATACCGTTACTAGCTCCCCCACCAGGAGTGTACATGGTACCTGTCATGGCCACCCTCTCTCTTCCTAACCTGACTCTTGGGATCCCCGTCTAGTACCATGATCCTCCAGCCGCAACCCTGCCTGGTCAACCCAAACCTTATATTTCTTTGACCCCGGTTCAACTGGTTCCCATGAATTCTCCCATTGCAACAGTGCCTTAGTCACCTCAACAGGAACCACCTCCTGTTGCGACTGCTTCGGGTAAGAAGGGAAAAGCTCGCAAGAGGGCATCAAAGGACACAGCTGCCCCGACAAACCCTGCCCCTCCTCGGCCTCCAAAGCATTCCATCCAGTGTGCTTTGTGTGATGTTGCCGGTCACACCACCCATACCTGTCCTGCATTGCTTCATCTCAAGCCCATGGTTAATGTCGCGTTCCCTGAGTCCATGGTCCCGGAAGCCTTTATTCCTTCTGCGACCGTGACCAAGAACCCCAAGATTATTAACACCAACCACTCATGTGCTTTGTGTGATCTCCATGGCCATTACACCCATCTTTGTCCCCGCCTCGAGGACTTCCGCACCTCTCTAGCCGCGGTCCACCAATTCGAGGCGAAGCGCAATGAGTCCACCTCTCCCCTATTTGCGCATTTTGCTTTGGAAAAACTACTAGACATGACTGCTCCCATTGACATCCCCCCTCCTGATGTCGAGATGACGGAGCCTTCGTCCAACATTTTCTACCTATCATCATCCATGAGACCATCGGGGAACATTCCCTCTGAACCCTCCCCTCTTGTTTCGCTTGACCTTACTTTAGCGATCACCTTGGGCTCAACATCGGTAGATCCTTTATCTACTTACTCTTCTGTCACCCCTTGTGACGATACGCATGTGAACCTCTCTTCTCATGATGATGATTCAGGTCACTTCGCCACGTTAGGTGGTCTTTCTTCCACCAGTCACCCCATCTTCTATCATGATGACGACATTATGGAAAAAATCCCCACCCCTGACTTTATCTATTCCCCCTTACATCGAACCCATGCATTCACACCACATACACCTTGTGGTCATTACATTGAAACCAAATGTTTGGGTAAGGGGGAACCCACATTTGAGAGACCAAGAGAAGCAATTCTCCACAAATCTCCTAGTGTATCTGGTCATGCCAACTTTAGTACCATTATTCTTCCACATTTAGAAGAACCTCTAGAGTCCCATATCACTTCCGATCACTCCACGGATGATACCCCTTATCGTTCCTTCATCTTCCATCAGCAACCCAATCTCTTAGACATTGTTGTTGAACAACCTAATGGTTTTATAGAAGAGCATCAATTCATTATCTCCAAATCCTCTCTTTGGGATAGTGACACCAGGTATGCCAACTCGAAAACTTAAATTCCATTTTATTCATATATGCAGTCCTAAAAGAGATTGGTAATCCTCCATTTCCTTTCTCAAACTGCATAACCATGACGAAAATAAATGGCACACCGCATCATTAAATTTTTTTTAGATTCCCCTTTTTCTAAATCCATTTTGGCATGACCACACCATGCTTGGGGGCACCTATGCCCCTCAACGATAACCCTCCTCAAAATCGAATTTCTTCACTTGCAACACTCATATTAGGGGCACCGTTTTGCCTCCATACTTATCCATGCTCGTGTTGATTTTCGTCATGAGATACCATCTTGTACTCATGTTTTCACGGTCCCCCATAGGACCTTTATTGTGTGGCAGCACCATCGAGTCGCCCTTGTTTAGAGCATCCAAGTTGAGTCATCATCGCATTCATGGAGTCTATCCCGAGTCCCTTTGTACCCCGCTATAGTCCTCCATCCTTCATTGCTTGGTCTCTCTCTTGTGTCGCATATTATGACCTTCAGTCCCACTGTCCCCTATCCCTTACGATATTGTGTCAGTCGCTGCCATGTCATTCATGTCCTTTATGCTCTAGCAAGGGAAGTCATCCATTTGCTACTCAGTCCCCTCCATTCCATCATCATCATCGGTATTAGTCTATCAGTCGCTCTACTATTTTCTCTTGTGCCTTAGTTGAGGATCTCTCATCGCCTCACCTACGACGGACCTCCATCTGTCGACATCATCTCCTTAATTCTAGAGGATAGGTCTAGAGAGCGGTGTACCTTGGTTCCATCTTCCACTCTTGTTCGATGCCTTGGATCAGGAAAAGGGATCTCTCATTTCCCTTTGACTTGATTGTTTCTCCACTTCAGCTCCTTTCAGCATGATCGAGATCCGTATGCCTGATGGTCTAGTGATGCAGCAACAGCTCTTAGTGATGCCTGGGTGTGTGTGAGATGTCTCAGCCCTCATGAGGGGGTGGCCCTGCAGGTAGCCCCCCACATGCCTGGATGACCTCTTCATTTCAGCCTTCGATGCAGCTCCATATATTTGATGATGTCGGCCTTAGCCGCTTGCAGCGCCTCTTTGATTTGCATGTATCAACTAGATTTTGTGAGCCCTTCCCCACTTGTAGGGGGAATTTGGGTTGTATTTGTATCTCATGTACTCAGATATTATTGTATAAGTCCTGGCTGTTATCCTAGGCACAGCATGTATGTGGGATTCCTCATTGTATTATTATCTGGCTCATGTTTATGCCGGTTGTACTTTATGGTTCGGTCCCTTGTTTACTGGACACACTATTCTTTTTTACTTTGTCTCGGCGGGCATAGGTATGCCTCCCCCGCCGCCTTTAGCACAGGTACCCTCTCATAAAAAGAGACTTGTTGCACCTGTAAGTCTCGTCTCCTCAGGGTCTAGTTCTTCAACACATTAGTCTACCTCACATTTCTCTCTCTGACTTCCCTTTTGATGTCTGGTGATTGAGTTCTTACAACGTACTTCGGTCATACGATTTTCTCCTAACACTCGCACGCTGGGGGCAATCTGTTACACCATTTTTTGGTCATCTAACCTACTATCATTAGATGGACCCAAGTACACCATGTAAGACCAATTTTACCCTAAGTAAAATTGCTTTCACTATGTAAAATAACTTAATAAAACACATTTGTTAGGTTGTTTATGGTCTAAACAGGAAACCCCAAAAGGAAATATTAAACAAACCTATATTTGTTTGATTTTCCTCAAGGAATAATTAATTAAACAATAATTTAATTATTATTCCTGGTCATGTTTAACCCAAAACAAAGAAATTAATTATATAAATCTTTATTTATCTTATTATTTTCTAGGAATAATTATTTAAATCTTATTTAAATAATATTCCTTGTTAAATATGACTAAATCACCCATAAATAATTAAATAAATCATTATTTATTTGATTATCCTTCAACAACTTCCTTAAAATGATAAATAAATCATTTATTTATTTATTATTCACAAATAAAGGGATTTGACCCAGGTCAAATACCCTTTCCCTCCAATAAATATAATAAAATATTCCATAAAAGGTGGATCTAGATTTGGTTA
The DNA here is from genome assembly GCA_034641835.2 of Pinus albicaulis. NCBI lineage: Eukaryota > Viridiplantae > Streptophyta > Pinopsida > Pinales > Pinaceae > Pinus > Pinus albicaulis. The sequence continues at coordinate 889,165,803 of CM076581.1, read as the reverse complement.
ATGTTATTTTAATCATGCACCAAGATCTAGAATGACCCAATATTTTGTTATAAATAAGAGGGTTTCTATCATTACACCTTTTTTATTTTTCCCTAATATATCACTCTTGAATCTATACACTTGGTCACATTCTACATTATTTACTGGCTGTGGCTCCTTTGAGTTCTATCTTTGTCTCGGTTTTCTACACCAACAAGAGAGATTCTAGATACGAAATACGAGGACTTCCAAGAACCCATCCCATTGAGGAGAATTGGAAACATCTTCTTGTTTTCCTCCCGATTGTCATGCAAAAAATTATTTCAAAAATTGTTCTTGTCTTGTCTATTGGATATATGAACTGAAAGTGAAACATATAACTTGCTTAATGTCTTTCTATGCATAGATCTGGTTTTTGCAGCTCTTGTCTTGACCAACTAACTGCAGATCTGAAGATATTGGCAGCCATATTTGATGTTAGGGCTATTAGTTATGCGTAGCTAAAGTGGTATTTTTTCGTACACTTCGACAAAGGATTCATACTAACACCTGGTCTATGTTGACGGTGATGTTTTTCTTATTGCAACTTGTAATTTTGTTTCTGTTTTCACTGTGTTCCAATTTCTCTTATAAAGAACAACATGCATAGAGTTAGGACCTACTATATAGCAGTAACCTTCTCTGACTGAAAATATTTAGCTGAATGTTTTCTTCTAAATTGTGTTATTTAGGAATGATTTAATTCAGTTTAAGCATATGAATGCTGGCGTTCCCTCATCTTATTTCCTTAGTTGAATATCATTCTTGAATGTTATGTTCAGTATTAGTTAAGTAGAGATGAACTATGGAAGATATGGTGTGCCCTGATCCTAGTTTTATCCCCAAAAACTATCTGGATGTTTCACTTGGAATGTGTTAAAATCTGGCTAGTTTAAAAGTACTTACCAGATCTTAGGCCATTCTGTGTTATCTTTGTGTTTGTCTTGAAAGTAACCAAGTAATGCAGATCTAGGAGAGGATTTTTTGTGAGCCCGACCCGCTAGTTTCTACTCCAACAGTTGCCTTCAATTTTCCCTTTGTTTTAAATTGTTTTCCATTGAAAGTGTATCAAAGGCTGGCTAGTTTGAAAGTACTTACCAAATCCTAGTTTACTTTTATATTTTTCTTGAGTCTATGTCAAAAGCAGGATAGTTTAAAATTACTTACCTGATCTTGGACTGCTCTTTGTTCTGCATCTGTTAATTTCTCCTTCTTATTGTATCATTTCATTCCATAAATCAAACTTGAAAGAGATCCTTAGACATATATGACTTGCCCCATGGACCACTCTTGCCTGTTTTTGTTCCAATTAAACCCTATTATGACTCCATAGCCCAATGGACTAAAACCTGCAATTATCTATTTTTTGGTCGAAGCTTACTCTCATTGCTTGCAACTTCTCACCTTTGAAACTCTTTGCAGTTAGAACTTTCAACCTCAAACAGTAATCATGCTCAACCATCCAAAAAACAAACAAACCCTTAGCCTTCATAACTAGCCTAATATCATTACCGCAAACTTCAAAGACAAATACATCTTTGCACTTATTGGAGAGATCCCTCTCCGGATTCAGGAGGGCCAGATCCTAGAATCCCAAAGTTGGTTGAAATAATGTTGCTTCTACAGTTTTAGTCTCACCAATCTACTAGAATTACAGATTCCTAACACACTGAATGTAGATGATTGAAATGAGATCTTGACCCTCCTTCATGTGTTTCGTTGCATTGGATCTCTACTTGGCCTACTATTGATCCAATCAGGATTAGAAACCTTGATTTCTCCTCTAGACCCAATGCTTCCTGCCTTCCTTTAGGAACTCATCAGTTACTTTATTAATTTCCTTTGTTGATTTACCTCTTAACATTCCTGCAGAAATGCAAAGCACATTTTCCTTTTGCAAAACTTGAAATTGACAAAGTAGCCCTCTTTGGATATTTTTTTCTCTTTCTTGGGAAATCTTGTGTTGCTCTTTTTTTACATTTGAAACGGCCTCTAGCACAGGAAAATCAGAGCTTCAAACATCAATGAAAACTCTACAACCTATGAAACCCTAATGACCTAGTGGGAGGATCCTTTGACTTGGTCTTTGACTTAAAGCTTGGTGTGGGGTCTTCAGGTGTAAAAAAATAGAGTTTTTGGAAAATTGTTGTATTGAAGATCCAAAATCCAATGCACTTGATTTATCTAAAGAGTCTACAGAGATAGTTTTGAGATCATCAATGCTTGAGGCACTTGGTGAACATGGGGGGAACAGGATGTTTAGTAATCCTAGATGGAAAGTGGAGTGGTGTTGCAAAGGAAAAGCAAAGTGTTTAGGTTATAGGTGGGAAGATAGGATGTATATGAGTGGCATAAGTCCATGAGGGGTATTTTAGGAGTTGCAGGTTGACCATGGAATGACAAAATAGTAGAATAGTGAAAAAATTTGTATAAGGATAATGAAGGCAGTGAGATTTCTAAAACTCACAATATTAGGGAATCTTGTTTTTAGAAATCTAGAACCAATATTTAGTCATCTACATATAGTGAAAATTACTGATGACTAACAGACTCTACAACAATGGTCTTAAATTGTTATCTTTTGACAAAAATTATAGTAACATGCACACATCGTCATAAAAACACATTGGAGTTATTGATTATGATGAAAAATTTTTGACCATCACCAAAAGTAACCAAAAAGACAATTGATGAGTGTCAGTAAAAGATCCTCATTAGAAGTGTCACTAAAGAGAGAATTAGTTACGGGCCTTTAACAACCCTCTCCAAAAGTGTCGCTAAAAATGGATTTGGTGACAAACCTTAAAGGACCATCACTATATTCACTTAAAACAACACTTTTTTAAGGATCGTCACCATATGGGACATTGGTGACAAGCCTTAAAATTCTGTCACAAGTATGGCCCTCACCAATGTCCCTTTTATTGTAGTGTTTTAACTCTTTTTTAGACCTATAAAATTCATCAAAAAGACAAAAATTGGAGTATTCTTTTAATTGTTTTTCAGGATAGTTAAAATTAAATGAAAAAGACACTATCAAGCTTACCTGTATTCTCTTTCATGCTCACTAAACTATGAAGTAGATCATCTATACAGAAATGTGTTGGAATTGTTGTATCAGCATTGATGTCAGCAAGTTCATGGTAATGTGTGTGGTATGCTTATGTTAATTCGATGATTCTAATGTGTGATGAGTGTTTTGTTGTTGTAGTGTTTGGCTTGATGTTCTCATTGGTTGGAATTGATGTCAACATACTTATGACATGACTAGTGGAGGAGATTTTGAGGTTGAGTAGATACAAATTCTAGACATGTTGTGTTTGTTGAAGATGTTGTTGCAGTGGGTGGTTGGATTGCTGCTACAGGTGTTGCATATGATTCTACATGTGTTGGAAGCATCAGAGTTGTTGTTACATGTGTTGAGATGTGGTTTCATGTGTTTGAGGTGCCTCTGTCAGTGTTGGAGGCAGTTGGATGATGTGATGCTATTGCTACAAGAGTTAGAGATGATGTTAAAGGTGTTGGAGGTGTTTCGATAGGTTATCATTTCTTCTTGAGGAGGTGGAGGTGTTGGTCTTAGTGATGAGGTGGGTAGACTAAGGACTAATTTTCATTAACTTGTTGCAAATTTTCTTGGCCTATATTATCAGTTGCAAAATTATTACAGAGGCTTAGAGGTGTGTTTAGAAGATGATGAAGCTGTCACTAAAGTTTGGTAGTCTTGAGATGATTTGATTGAGTTTTCCTTCATCCTATGGCCCAGTCGCATGCATGATGGGTCATTAGTGTGACTAGAAGGCTCTAGTCACTGGGATACAAGCCTATGCATGCAACTAGTCAAATTTTCACAGGCTTGTGTGTGCAACAGAAGGAACACACGAAAATTTCTCTCGATTCCTCATGCATCTTGGCTGATTTTGGTATTGTGGCGATGTTCCTAATCAGAAATTTTTGGCATATAGTCAGAAACATTAGTGGGGCCTATAGAATCTATTCAAATTTGAAAATATCAAAAGGAAAGTGGAGTTAGTAGCTTGATCAAGTGAGCTGAATCCGGATAAAATCAAGCATATGAACATAGTTTGTGCAACCCAGTAATTCTTTGTAATTATTGAGTTGACAATCCATTAGAGGAAATTTTAGCCTAAATGTTCAATGAAATTTTCACATAATTTCCATGTCATAATATGTAAACCAATAAAAAAACATTAAATTTAAGAAGAGGTGCATGTAAATATTTTCGAGGGAAAATAAGAAAAACTACTTTTTTTAATTGTATTTTGTCTTATCTCCTTATAATTTTACTCAAATTTCAATTGTAGACACTTTTTGGATGTATAATTCAATTCCAAATCCAAAGATTAACCATTATGCATACTTTTGAGAAGGCTCATATTGATAAAAAATGAAAATACATTAAAAAATGTGACCAATACTTTTTTTTAATATATTTTCAATTTTTATCAATGTGGGTCTTCTCAAAAGTATGCATAATGGGTACTCGTTGGATGAAGAATTTAATTCTACATCCAACGAGTGTCTGCACTTGAAATTAGAATCGGGCAAGGATCATTGATCAAAGTGGTCTTCAATGGATGGTATTCCATAGATCTGCATGTGAAAGAGTCTCCATTGATAGTAGTCATTTGAATCTATATGTAAAGATTTTTTTGACATAATAGAATATTTGAGTAGTGTACCAACATTGGGTTGTTTTTTTCCTTGGAGAGGGTTTTCCACCATAAATATATTTTTCTATCATGTTGATTTATTTCATTTCTATATATCATGCTCTGATTTATTGTTTTGTGTTTTAGTTTATACATGTTTAAAAGAATAATAATTTTGAGAAAATTTATACAAGTTCGTTCACTATTGATTCACCTTTCCCCCCCCCCCTCTTAGTGGTGATTTAGTTTCCAAAAATTGGTACCAGAGCCAGGGTCCTAGTTGCAGCTCGATCACTAGAGAGTGGATCTTTTATTTTTTGGAAATTTTTTTCAAATTTTTCGAAATGGATCGATAAGGAATTCCATTGCTTCATAAAGGTAAATTTGTAACTTGGAGAGTGAATTTGGATTCATTTTTTTTGTTTGTTGATGAAGATATTTTTCTATCGGTTGAGTATGTAACTAAATATTATTAATGAATCTAATGATTTGGCTAAGAATATTATTTTGAATAATATTTCAAAATTTGATAGCATGTATGTGAGAAACTATGAGACACTGCAAGACTACAAAATAGATGTTGGACAACTTGCAAAGCTTGTATTTTGGAGGAAAATTACATATTTCATAAATGGATAAAAATGTAAAGGATTCTACTCTTATTGCACTGACAAATCAAGACTCCTCACAAGAAGAAGATAAAGGCACTAATGATATTCGTGAAAGATCAAGCATCAAACTTGAGTAATAACAATAATAGATCAGTAGCAAGGATGATGATAAATCCGATATCAAGGCACTAGAAGTAGATATTCAAAGGATCATGGATTAAAATAAAAATCAAAGAATGATGCTACAAATATTTAATGAAAAGGAGTGTGCATACAAAGAATAAATTTCAGATCCAAAAACTCAGCTGAGAGAAGGAAAAAAAATCGAAAATGGAATGAGGGAGAAGTATAAGGAGTTGGAGGATGAATGCTAATAATTCAAGGCTGAAGTAATTTCTGCAAGAAGTGAATTAGAGTAACTCAGATCTAGTGCTCAGGCCTCAACAAAGAAATATGAAAATGTTGGATTATCTACTCGTAGTAAGAAATTGGAGGATCATCAAAAAATTCACCATCCATGCAAGAAGCAGAAGAATAAGAGAAGGGGGGCGAAGAAAATGATTAGAATTGGAAAATGTTATAACTGCGGAGTACATGGACACATAATTACAATGTACAGTATTGGGGAGATCAAACTCTCTCATTGAAAGGAGCACCAAAGGAGATGAAATCTCAAGCATGCATGCAAGGAAGATCTCCATCCATTAGGTATAATAGTCCTCTTTATGGTTATTGTTTCTCATGCAATTATTTTGGGCATTCGGATATTGATTGCAGCACACATGCAAGGAATAAAAATTATATCAATAGAAGATATCAAGATATTCCTCGGTTCCTTGGTCACATTATATGTTTTTTGTGTGACAATATTGGCCATAATTCCAAGGATTTTAAATTTCCCACTTGTTTCATTTGAGCCAATAATAAATAGGAAAATATGCAAGGCCAACCGCACAAGAAGAAGAAGGATAAAAAAATGAAACTTTGGAGGAAGAAAGAACAACAAGGAACTTCCACCAAAAAATGAGGTTTGCACGGTCTTAGGGGGATCATATGGTTTCATCATGAGTTTCCTGTATATTTTTGGATGTGAAAACATATCTTGAAGAGTGAATGAAGACAAATCTGCATTTTTAGAGATGCATGTATTCAAGGGGAGTTCATGAGGTTTGAAGTTAATTTTTATTTTGGATATATTTATTTTTGGTATTGATTATAATTGGACTATCAATATTGTTACTGATTTCTTTTGGAGAAGCTACATGTTGAAGTGTTTATGACGTTTTTGGAGGTATGGAAACCACATGCTTTCCTTATGTGCATGGTGAAGGTGTGACAGAGGATCACACATTCAGGGGGAACATTGTTGCTTCCAAATGTACCTGCAAATTGTTGGCATAATACTCACTATTGAGGAGCTCATTGTACATATATTTGACATTAATTTGATGCAGGATGAATTTTATTATTGCTACCACCAATTACTAGTTTGATGAGATATTGTGCATTTATGGAGAGGATGAAATTATGTGTTACTCACAATGATTTATTACTGGATCTTATGTTACTTTTGATGTATATTGATGTTTTACTACTCACTAACTTGATGCCTGTGCCTTATTGATAATATGTTTCTCACTTATGGTGAGGAGATAATGAGTTTAGTGTTGTAAATAATGCTATAGTGCTAGTTCTTATGCTATTGTTGTTGCTACCCGTTGATGTGCTTCTAGTGGCTTTAGTTGATGATTAGTATATTTCTGGTTGATGAACCTCATGATGATATGGATATATTTGTTGACACCTCTATGACATATTGCTATGTTGCTGCTATCAGTTGATTTTCTTGTTGATGCACTTGTGTACCATGGTGGTGGTTGTTAGTGGTTTTCATGGTTTTGCTACATGATATTCATTTATAGGATGGTTATGGCCAAGATGTTGGGTGGTCATGCACTAGAATTTGTTGTTTTTAGTTATTCTATTATTTCTACTACACATTGAGAGATTATATAATTGCTCATCTATAACTTTTGTTTGTTGCACATGTCAGATATTGCATTTTTATTGGGGTTGCTATATGGAGCATACATCTTTGCATTGATGCCATGTACTCAGGATATATTTTTATATTTGGATGCATAGATGAGATCTCACTTATGTGCAGATGTAAAAGGCATGTAATAAGATAGATCTGAAGATGTGCACTTCATTTAAGTCTCTCTCAAGGTGTGGAAACCTGGTTCCAAAAACCCCCCATACTGTTCAGGTGAGACTTTGTCCTACACAAGCAGGTCATTGCTGAAAGGGCTAGTAGTAACAGGGTTTTTTTGGTTACACACTAACTCTGAACCTGGGTCAGGACCCTTCAAGCCAAAAAATGGTTCCATTTCAACAAGACTGAATTAGAAAAATGGTTTGAGCAAAAGATACATGAATTATCCATAAAGGAGAACAGAAGTAAGAAGTTGTCTGCCGAAGAGTGGGAACAGGAGTACATTTTCACAGAGGTCCACGAAATATTCTTTGTGACCTTTGAACATGAATTACATGAGTGCTTATTAAAGTTAGTTGAGTTTTAGACCTACTGGAAGGATGATATAATCACTCAATGGACACCTGAGATGATCCAACGGCTAGAGAAAACTGATAATTCCATCACTAGCACTGTAGACCATTGGGTTGACAACATTCTGGGTGCATTTGTGACCGATTTTGGAGTCGATCAATTTGTGTCATATTCTAAAGAAGAAAGGAGGTTCTTCAGAGGGCTAAGAGGTAATTTCATATGCTCTCTACCTTTTTTGATTAAGATGCTTTTGTGTGAAAAGGGTATTTTGTGTCATCACACCGAGTGGATGACCCCAAATGAATTTGAAAGCACTATGCACAATGGAAAGTAATTTCAGGTTAACTAGAGAGGAGATAGATCGGTATACAACCCTCATAGAAACCCACCTAGTAGTGACATAGAAAGTGGTGAGGATACGCGTGCCAGAGGTAGCCCTTCAGCTACCCCACAGTCAAGTTCATGCAGGGGTAAGTCATCTCCTACTCCACGTCCACCACCACCAGGAGGTGATATGGCTGCACATATGAAGCTACCTGCCCTCAAGGGTGCAGCAGATGAAGACATGGATAGGTTATAGTTTTTTGCTGATGCGGTATGGAGTGCACAAAATGTTAATACTGATGTTGTCGAGAGGGCACAACTAGCTATTCCATTCAAGAGTTGTGTGTTGGATTGGTTTATGGAATATATGGCCCAGAATGGTGATCCTACTATTGATGAAATCAAGAATGCTTTAAAGAAGCAGTTCAGAAAACCAAATTCCTACTCACAATGTGTAACATAGTTGAAAGAGATACGACAAGAGCCAAACGAATCTATCGAGGAGGCAGACCAGCAATTGAAGCACACTATCAGTGATGGGGGGTTTGTCTATGATGATAAAAAACATAAATAATGGTTCATTTCCATGCTCATGCCACACCTGTGTGGTCCTCTGAATCAACAAAAAATAGATTCTCAGCCTGAGGGTCTTGAATATGCCATGAAGTTGGAATAAGCACCCAGAAATGATGACCACTCTGGAACTATACAGATCCAAAATTATTTAGAAGCGATGCACTTGTAAATTCAGAACCTGTGCGTGGACAGAGGGAAAGCAGTCAACGCAGATGTATGATTTATATCCTGTAAGGGTTGTGGTCACACCAAGGACCAGTGTACCCTGCTTCAGGAATACATGCAAGAAGGAAGGCCAAATCGGTTGTGACCTAGGGATGTTGCAAGACCAAGTGGTACTCCATGCTATGGTGCACTGACTGTCAAGTGGTTGGGAGGCACGACACAAGCCACTTCCCTCTATTAGGAAGTTATGTACCAGAGCTAAAGCAACAATGGTGCAAGTTTTGCTTGTCGATTGGCCATGAAAAGCACCATTGCCACACATTTGATCTGATGATAGACAATTCTAACCTCTATAGAGTGTAGGCCAACCCATATTCACCAGCGTCCCCCTTTGGGAATGGTGGATCTCCATCCACACGAAGGGGAGGAGGGAGAGGTAGGGGTGCAGGTCCATGAAGAGGACAACTAATCTATTACAACTTTGGAGATGTTGAGCACCTTGCGCGCGATTGTTAGAACCCTGCATGACAGTATTGAAAGTTTTGTAGATATTTTGATCATGTTATTGAAGATTGTCCTATTTTTATTTCTAGAATGCAGGAGAAGAAACTGCAGACAACTACGTAGAATATAAAAATGGTTAGAAATGAGTTGCGGGATTATGATACGAGTGTAAACATAATTACACGTAGTGGTGCTGCCACTGGAGGAGATGAGGGAAATAAGGTCGAGGAAAAAACCTCTATCAAGAAGGCTTCTGAGAAGAATGAAGGACTCAACCTATAGAAGGAAAAGGAGAATTTTGTAGAAGCTAGAAAGGATTTTGATGTTGCAAGTGCGTCCACATCAAAGTCAATAAAAAAAGAAAAGATCGATGATGAAGTCAAACCTTTCTTGCAAGCATGCATCAAGCTATTGTGTAACCAAAAAAATGTAGACAACCTTCAGGCTCTAATAGATATTTGCACAGATAAGTAGTTTCCTCAGACTAAGAGCAAGTTTGTAAACAAGATATAGAAGAATAAGAAGAGAATTTGTCGGTGTTATCACTCTACTAATTCTTAAGTTGTGAGATTTTGATTTAAATTTCAAAGAACATTAGAGGTAACCACATACCAAATTTTAAACTCTAGGATCTAGCCTTCCTAAGGTTCAGAGAGGGCTTTCTCTACAAAATTTAACTTTGTTTTAATTATATGGTATTAGGTTAGTTATGATGTGAAAATTGGTTTTGATATTTGGTTTGGTTTGGTGAGAAAAATCACTTAATGAGATGGATAGTGATAGATATGTTTGTCCATTGAGAAAAGAAGTCAAATGTCAAGCAGATAGGACTAGGATCAAGGTCAAAAAGTCAAATATTTTTAGGGCAAGATAGACAATTCATTGAAGATTTTGGAATGCTGATTGGTGAAGTGATTTAATCGAGATAAAGAGCAATCAAGGATTCTTTGATCTAGATAATAAGGAGAAAACAGAGTTCATTCAAAAGAGGGAGAAATTAAGGGTTCACTACTCTGGAAATCAACAGTAAACATAAAAATGATAATAGTTAAAGACAGGGTGCTTTTAACAAATCCTGTAATAATATTCCTAATTTATCATTCAAATTTAGAACACATATTTGGATTCATGTAAAACATAAGAAGATAAACAATGATAGTATAAAGTAGTTCACTTCAATGGCTCATCACATGAATCCTGAAATATGATGCTTTATGATTTGATCCAGTGTGATACTTGAAATTGCTACAAAAAGCCTTCAGGTACATAAATATTGACTATAGAAATCTTCATTAATTTATTCCACAATAATACTTCAAGGGTTGAAGTATTTATACAAAAATGTTTACAAAATATCCTAGAATATTCATAGGAATTTTCTAAGGAAAATAAAATATCTTTTACAACAATATAGTGATATTTGCTTAACAACTAGCAAGTTGTCCTATTTATCGACATAAAATAGAAATGTTGTTTTGGATTGGGTGCAGCTGGCTGCCTTGTTGTCTCTAACACTGGAAAAAATCTTTTAATCTATTTTGTAGTGTTATATTCTCATATGATACTCTTTCATATGAGACTCTTTAATCACTATTTTTACTATCTTACTGCAATAGATTCTGTTTTCATTATGTAAAAACATCAAACTATTTCTTATCCTCTTCTTTGCAATTTTACTTTTACAGTAAGTCAGTGAGTTTTTCCCAAAATTCTACATCAAGAATTTTGATCTTTTTTAACTTCCTAAAGTTCTCATCTATGTCTGTGTATCTAGAAAATGTTGGTTTGATTATAAAGAGGTGTTTTATCTCATGCTGTAGATAAAACAAGTATTCAAAGATTTTATGTAGAACCTTTCCTGTAGGGATTCCTTGTCCTTTTGTTTTATTTACCTGCTCTTTTGCATGATCTCTTATCTTCTTGTTGTAATGTTCTTGTGGCATAAGTTTATCATTAAGAACAAGGATGTTTGGCAAACCTTTTTTCCTCAAGACCTAAAATTTAACCATAAATTTAGTTATGGCTATGTTCATGTTTCCACACTTTTCTTCTAGCTGCTTCATCAAAATTTTCTTTGAAATTACTTTTCTTATTTCAAGGATTGCCTCTGTTCTATCTGTAATTTCTATTTCCTCCAATTCTTGCTTGTTCTTACTATTGAGAGATTTGATTATTTCTAGGGCCTCTTCAGGTTTGGCACCTAGTTCATACTTTGTTTTCTAAATTTCCTCTTGAGCTGCCTTTAGTAAATCCTTTTGCTCATAAGTTACCTGTATTGATGGAAAAAATCATTGATGGATTCAATGATTTTAGTCCATAGTTGATTCTTCACATAGGACATAGGTTATTTTAAAGTTAAATCCTTTTCTAAGTTCTTCAACTCAAAATTTAACCTGTTAGCCCTTTGTTCCTGAGTTTTGGCATTAATTTGGGTTAGCTTCGTAGTGTCTTCTATATTTTCAATCATTTTATTCAACCTATTGATTTCATTGGTTTGAAGTGACATTTCCTCCATGGCCTTAATGAGTTTATTGGCTTCATTAGACTATTGAGCTACTATGGTAGAGGATTCTGTAGCTGAAGTAGTGGAGTAAGTCACTGGTACTATTGTGGCCTGTGGTACTTTTGGTGCCAACTCTTCTGCTAATGCTTAAGGGACAGCTGTAGTTGCCATGGGATTACTGTAGGAACTTCTTGTGCTTTTGTAGTTTCTCTTTCATGGACAAGCTTGTCCATTTGGATTTCCATATCTTTAATTTGTGCTATCAATTGTAAAATCAAGTTCATCATATCATATTTTTGGCTTGCCTCTTACACAATTTCCTTGGCTTATGGATGTTCTCTTAGTGGAAGCTTCAGTTGTTTTCTAAGTGCTGTAATATCAACATTCGTTTTTTTCACCAATTCTTCTGTAACTTTCACATTAGCAGGGTCATACCCTACTTGAATCACCAATTCTTCTAAAGACATAATTCTAAGGTCTTTAGAATATGAGGAACCCTTTTCAACCTTCATTTTATCTGTCATATTTATCACTGTGTTCTCAAGATTTTGGGCACTCATTTCCTTTGAAGTCATAGTAGAATAAAGCATCTCAGAAGTTTGTATGTGAAACTCAATTTGATATAATGCATCGATGTTATCTATAGGTACTTCAAGGTCAACTTTCTTGTAATATGATATTGTTCTGGGTGTCTTGACTATTGGTTGAAGTACTGACATAATAAAATTCTTGTTTGAATAATTAAAATATGACAGAAGTCTATTATGGATTCCTGGAGTTTGTTGTAAATACTGAGAATAAATCTCATTCTTGATTTCTTCATTCTTTTCCTTTATCTTCTTATATTTCTCCCTGATGTAAATATATTTATCCTCTACTGGTTGTGCGGAGGATGCCTCCATACTTTGTTGTTTCTCAATTACCTGTGTGTTTGAAGTAGCAGGATTCTCTTCATTTATAATCTTCGTGGCTGGCTCATTGTTTGTCTCTGGAGCATCTGTATCTTCCACTACAATGGTTACTTTTTCTTTATCAATTGGATTAATCTTAGGCTTCTTATTATATCTAATTTTTAACCTAGTCTCTGTTGTTGTTTTAGCAGCGTAGGTACCTTCTTCCTTGATTCTCTTAGTAGCTTTATCCTCTTTATTTATAGTTTTCAAGGTGTGACTAGTATCACACTATTTAACTACTTCTATTAGGGTATTTTATAGCCACTCTTCTTGATTGGAAAATTTTTCAATCTCTAGCCTTTTATCATGAATATAAGGGGTCAATTTTCATTTTATCCTTATTTTACTTAGAATTCCCTGGGGATCATAATTCCATAAGTAACTTTCTTCAAATTTGTCTTCCAACAACTGTTTTACTACCTCTATTCCTACATCCCCGTGGTTGCAAATAAAAGGTCCTACTTGGTTCTTAAAATTGAATTGAGTCTTATTTTTGGTAGCCAAGAAGTTGATAGAATCTAAATTAAGTATTTTCCCTATGTACTCCAAGGAAAAAACTCTCATTGGCAAGTATTTTGGTAGTTTATAGGGTAAAATATTTGACCCAAAAACTCTGATCTTTGTATGATTTTGGTAAAGATACCAATCTCCAATTCTACTTTGTTTTGACAGCTGTAATATTTTCTCTATCTCATCACTGACCCTTGGTTGTACACTATTTTTGAACATGCTTATCAAGGGATGAAAAAAACAATCTATAAAATCCACATAAGTGAATTATGTTGATTCTTTCCTGATTAGTGAGGTCCAGAAGATGACTGATAGAGGATTCCATTCTACATCCAATTTCTGAAGGTTTATAGGGAACTTATCTTCTTGGAAGTATAAGAACATATGAAAAAGAAAGGAAGTATAACTAAATACTCCTTTAATGGGAAATTTCACAAGCTGATCATGGATATTATCAGCTATGTATTCAACATAATTTTAGATAACACAAGGAGGTTGACCCGGCACAAAATTTGATACTATATAGAAATCCTATAATTGACTCATCTGTATGCTCATCGGTAAAATAACCTAGGATGAAGGATAACATAGAGATGAAATTCCTTGACCTTTCAAGAAATTTGGAAGTAGAATAATGAGGGTTTATCTTTGGGATTTAAACATAGGAAGGCATGAAATTTTGGAAAATTTGAAACCTTTTAGGAAAATCTAACTGAATATAGAACTTTGTGAGTGCTTCTATGGATAATGAAACTGCATTGGGATCTGGTTTGAGCTGAAGCATTAGGTTAATAGACTCTGCAGTAATGGTAAAATATATTTCTTTATTAGCATTAACCATGGCTCTTTGTTCAGGTGAATAATAGGATTGACATAGCCTAATGACTTCTGGACATTTATGAGTATGTGGAACTACATAATTGGGTAGATTTGACTCCCAAATCTAAACTTCATCTCCTTGATCTAATGATTTTCAAGACTCCAGCAGTGGAGTTATAAAATATTAAATTCTATCACTGGATCAACTATTTTGTAATCAACATCAGCGAAGGGTGTATGCTCAATATCCACAACAGGAGCTTGTAGAGGGTTTACAACAACAGTGGTTTTCGAAGTCATTGTTGGGTTTGATTTTGATATTTTAGACCTTATGGATGCTTAAAACTCTGTAGTTGGGCTTTTTATACTCTTCTGTAAGCTTAAAATGTTTACAGAAGGTATTTTTGGCTTTAACAAAGGTTTCTTGAATAGTAAGAGGTACAAACTGGCTTTCTTTTTGGTTTAAAACTTCAAATTTAGCTTTAAAACTGATCTTCAAACTCTTTACAAGTTTAGGAAAAGGTAGAACCAGGGTTTTTTGCTCTTCTTTGAATAACTGGACCAAAATGGTTCAATTCATGCATAGAAATATTGTGACTATTTGCAAAGGGTTTCTCTAGTTAATCACAGAGTCTTTGAAGTTTATAAAAGCTCAAAATTGCTTCAATTTTGATTTAAAACCAGATATAGTATAAAAACTGGGGTTTTATCAAAGTTTAGCAGTGAATCTGTTCTTTGTGGGTAAAAATAAGGGTCTTTTGTTTTTGGGAAAATAGCTGTATAAGGCTCAATTTATTAGAAAATTAGTTCTTTCTTAAGACGAGGAGGTTATTTTTTCAAAGAGTACCTATTTTTTGCAGGTATTTGGTCTTTAAATGGGTTTCTGAGGAATTCGAGAGGCTTTCTGATGGTTGTGGAAGTCCTTAGAAGTAAACTGGATGCTTCCAGTGGTTTTGGCAGCAATTTCAATGACTTTTCTCATTCTTTGGCATGAAAATAGGGCTATGGCATTTTTATTTCTTCAGTCGGAGATGAATAAAAACACACAGAGAATGCAGAATAGGGCTTAACTGCGTGCATATGAAGTTTTATAATGTTTTATGTTTAAATAGTATCAACATTTAATGGTGGTCAAATCAGAAGACGGGTGGTTTTGGCGCTGGAACAAGAACCCACCAGTGGTTATCACATAGGCTTATGGTGGTAAACAATTTAATTGAATCGAATGCGATCCAATAATAAAGTGCCACATGGAGGAGAGGTAAGGGAGCAGAACTTCTCATTTCGCAAATTTGAAAATGATTAGTGATCGCGCTTTTTGAAATGCGATATCGCATCTGGATTGTCAGATTTGGGGATAGGTGTGTGAACGGCGGAGATGAAATGAGGGAGTTGCTTGGTATGTGGGGCATGGGGCCCGAGAAATTCATATGTGGTAGGATAAGTTTTAACGTTTAAAACGTAGTTTTAAACGTAAAACCAATGTATTAATATGATATGCGGGGTGTATATTTACATAGAAAATGAGGGTTTAGCATTTGGTTTTATAACCATAGGGAAGATTTTTATTTATATGTAATGTGTTTTTAACCTATGGGGAATGGGTGGGGTAATATTTAAAACATAGGTATTTAGAACCATAGGTTAACATTAAAATAGTGGGTTTAAGATATTTATAATAAAGGAATTAATATATCTACAGGAAGGAGTAGTTTAAAAAGGGAATTATTACATTATGTTATAATTAATATGAAATGAAAGAGAGGAATGCACAAAAATAAACTAAGTAAAGTGTAATATAAACTTTTTTGAGCAAAATGATTGTCCCGTTTAAATATTTACACACAAACTTAGGAGAAATTTTATTTTATGGGTTTTTTGAGTGTTTTTGGATGAAATGAAATTAATTGATGGGGGTTTTTACTTTCTCTAAGAAAAAAAGGCGTTTTACATAGGAAAAGGGATTTTATTTTTGGTAAAGGGTGAATATGTTGAGGAAATGGGCTTTTATGAAGGGAATCCAATACTTTTACCAATCAGTTATCAAGCCTTGGGTCCCGTCCCAACAGAAGTCAGAGAAATTCTCTAAGCCTCTTTAACTGAAAGTTTTGAATATTGGATCATTGTGGGGGAGGGGGAAATTAGTAATTTTTCCAGATGATGTTTTATTACATGCCTTGAACAATTTTTTTCTACCTACTCATCATTATTCTAACATTTTTTTACTTCATTTGAATGGGTGCATTTAAGCTTGCAACCCTAAATCCATTTTTGTTTTTAAAGCAATAAAACTATCTAATTCTGACCTTATTTCATCCAAGGGCTTAGATTAAAATGTTGAGCTCCTCATTTATTCTCTAAATATCTACTGATTTGTCAAGTTGAAACTGTTTGAAATATATTTGTTCTCTATCTAAAACATGAAATTTAAAGCATGAAAAGTTAAGATTAAACTATTTAACTCATCATGGATTACAACAATTTGGAAAAGCTGCACATAATCATTAATTTTGTAGTTTAAAGAAAATAGTAATGGCATTTTGACTTGCTCACTTTCATGTCTTATTCTTATCTCTTTTTTTTGGGGGGGGGTCCATTTTTATTCTTTTTGATCTTTTCTTTTCAAGTCCTTTGATCTCTCTTTTAGGACTTTTACCCTCTTTTCATTTTTTTATTATTTTTCAAAATATGGGAAAAAAACTTGCAGAAAGAAAGGTATCTACATATTTGCAAGACTAATCATAGTCAATTCAAAAATTATGAACCCTATTATTATAGGACCCTAACAGTGGCTCCACATGGGGATGGCATTTCCTGGTGAAATGTCAAGAACTTTAAGACTAGTTTCCTTAGAATTTTGATTGAGTTGACCTTGTAGATGCTATGTAATCTCTGCAATTGTTCATACTTATGACATTTGACCTCTCAAAGCTTAGGGTGTTCTCTTCGAGCTTTAAATTTGTTAGAAAAATATCCAATCCAATCTAAATCTGCAATGTTATGTACAATGGAGAAAGTAAACAAAAAATAAATATTGGTTATTTTTGAAGAGTAGTAGTGCTTCAACATTCTACCATTGAGAGGTCCACCTAGCAGATCTGATCCATCCATTTCTTTCAAAAATAAAGCATTGTTACCTTTGTAACCATAAATAACATATGGTTTTTTCCATAGGAAATCAAATTTCCCATGTTTACCTTTCTCTTCTCTCCTTGAATCCCATTTTAGCACTTTGTCACCAATGTAGAAATCATCTTCTTTACTTTTTCTGTCAAAAAATTTATTTATCTTGTCTTGGATAACTTGAGACTTAAGATAAACCTCTTCTCTTGTTTGCTGCAAGTGAATGGTTTGGTTAATCCTTCTTTGAATGTCATTTCTCTCTACTTGTAATTCTTGGATCATCTTCATTACTGGTAGTCCTAAGGAAGATTGAAAAACAACATCCATTCCATAAACAAGTTGGTAAGGGGTTGTACCAATAGATTTTTTGGTGGTAAGTCTGTCTACCCATAAGGCATTAACTAACCTCTTGTTCCAAGTTTTCTTGTTATCTTCTAGTAATTTCTTGATGATGTTCACAAGGCTCTTATTGGAATATTCAGCAAGGCCATTACCTTGAGGGTAATATGGAGTAGAATGGCCTAGGGTAATGTGGTATTTATTGAAAAATTAAATTATATTTTTAGATTTGAATGCAGTTGCATTTTCAGTGATAATATTTTGAGGACATCCAAATCTTGAAAGTATGTTGCTTTCTAAAAAGGAGAAAATGATAGTGTTAGTGGCTTGCCTAGAAGGTATGGCTTCAATCCACTTAGTAAAATAATCAGTGGCTGTCAGAATCCACTTATGTCGGGATGATGATGGAGGGTGAATTTCACCAATGAAGTCAAGACCCCATTGTTGAAATGGCATTTCCATTGAGATCGGTTTTAAGGGCAGAGATAACAGTGTTTTCTTTCCCTCAAATATTTGACACTTGTGCCAGGAGGTCACATACCTTTTTACATCTGCAAACAAAGTAGGGCAGTAAAAAATAACTCTCAAGATTTTTTCTGTAGTAGTCTTCCAGTAGAGATGTCCTCCACAGTCACTTTCATGAAATTATTCTAAAAATTTGTCAGCTTCTTCTTTAAGAAAAAAATTCAGTAAAATTCCACTATGATCTTTCCAAAAAATTACATTGTCTAAGATACAAAATCTTACTTCCTTCAATTTTAATAATCTAGCTTTTATTCTTGATAATCTAGGAGGAGCTTGTAAATTTAGTAATACAAATGTGATATCTGCATACCATGGTGAGTCTAAAAATGCTTCACTGATCTCTGCAGTCACCATCTCTTCCTGGTCATCTACTTGGGCAATAAAATTTATGTCTAAAGCATGAAAATTTGATTCAACCATGAGTTTGGATAAACCTTGACCTTTTATGAGTTTAGTGGGTTTTATTTATATGTCATATTCCAAAATTGTGGCAATCCACTTACCTATTTTACCATCAGGACCATTCTATCTCAGAATGTCCTTTACAACTATATTTGGAAGATAGACAATGATGTGTGAGTTTAGAATGTAGACACTAAAGTCTTTAATGGCCTTTACCAATGCTAGGGCCTATTTCTCCATGATATTGTACTCTAAAGTGGCATCTCTGAGTGTTTTGCTAAAAAAATCAATGAGTTGCTCATAGCCCTGGTCATTTTTCTGTAGTAAAACTGCAGCAATAGTGTGTTCTGAAGCAAAAGAGAAGATAATAAAATCCTTCTTAAAATCAGGACTTATAAGGACTGGAGTTATTGTTAAAGCTTTTTTAATTGATTCAAAATATTGCTTAGCTTAAATATTACATTTAACTACTAAGTCCCTTTTAAGCATATTGTTAAGCTCTTTGATTATTTCAGCTAAATTTGAGATGAATCTTCTAAGAAAGTTAATTTTACCTAGAAAATCCTGTAACTCTTTAATGTTCCTAGGAGGAATAATCTTAAGGATGGCCTCTATTATGGCAGGGTCTATTCTAATTCCTTATTTAGATATTATGTGTCCAAGTAAATTACCTTCTCCTAATTCAAATAAAGTTTTCCTAGGGTTTAGAAAGATGCCAAATTTTCTGCATTTCAGAAAGACTTGTCTAAGATGATCCAAGTGTTCATAATCAGTCCTTGAGAAAATAGTAATGTCATCTAAATAACTACTAAGAATTCATGAATTTGCAAAGGATATATCCATAGCTCTTTGAAAAGTGGCTCCTGCATTCATTAACCCAAAATGCATTTTTTCATACATAAAAGTGCCCCATGGAGTAGTAAAAGTAGTTTTAGCTTGGTCCTCTAGTTGGACTAAAATTTGGTTGTACCCTAAAATCCCATCTAAAAGTGAAATCCTAGAAGAACCAACTACCCTCTGTAAAGTGTGATCCATCTTTGGTAAGGATAATTTTCTTTTAAGGATAGCTTATTTAAATTTCTAAAGTCAACACATAATATAATTTCTCCTGTCTTTTTCCTAGTGGGAACTAGATTAGAAACCCAATCAGAATATCTGATTGGTGCAATTATTTGGGCCTCATACATCCTTTTTACCTCTTTCTCAATTAAAGGCATCAAAAGAGGGTTGATTCTCCTTAAATTTTGTTTAAAAAGCTTTTGATCCTCTTTTATAGGGATTTTATGTTGTATTATACTGGTGCCATAGGATTTTAGGTCCTCATAACTCCAAGAAAAAACATCTTGAAATTCCTTTAAAAGAGCAATACATTTTTTTTTCTTGCTGAGGTAAGGCTTTGGAAAGTTTGATCATATTAGTTTTTTATTCTATGCCTATGTTACATTCCTCAATATTAGATCTAAGTGGCTCCATTTTGGGTTTTCTTGAAACATCATTAGAGTCAAATAAATCTTATAAAGGAGTTAAGTCTTTTGGTAAAAAGTTATCTTTTAAGTTCAAAATATCAGATTCATCATCAACTATCTCTTCAATTTCTACTTTCTCTAAGTTATCTATGTCTGATTGACTAAATTTAGTAGTTTTTGCAAACTTTAATTTATTTACATCTATGTTATTAAAATCAATTTCACTATCTACATTGTGATCTATTGTACAGTCTGTGTCTATTTTACAATTCTGAAATTCACCTTCATAGTTCATAAAATGGTAAATCTATTGATCTTATGAGAAAATCTGCCAATATTTAAGATTATCTAGAATCATTGGTCTATGTTTAACTTCTGCAATATACCTATGATTTGGCTGAAATGGAAAATTATAGGTACTAGCAAAAGTTGCTAGGGAGTGAGCCTGTATGTTCTATTTTCTTGGTATTGCAGAAAAAATACATTCCAACAGTTCGTCTATCAAATCTAACACAATTTCTCTACATCGGCCTAATCTAGGATTATAAATATAATATTATCCATTTATTGGTTTTACAATCAACTCTGAATATCCCATTATTGATACTCTCTTACCTCCTAAATTTCTAATAATCTACAGTCCTAAAATGAGAGCTTCATATTCAGCCATGTTATTGGTACATTTGAGATTAAGTCTGAAAGCATGGCATTTTGCATGATTATTTTTCATATTATTTATCCAAACTCCTTCTCCTTCTCCTAGATTATTGACTGAACCATAAAAATCTAAATTCCATAATGATTTATGAAAGATATTTTCACTGTCTAGTGTTTTCTTTTTGTCTTTTAGTTTAGTTTTTCTTTCATTATCAGTTTCAGAGTTACATAAGATGAATGAATCTAGGTCAGTAGGTGTAGTGTAAATTGGGTAATTTATTGATCTTTCTGCACTACTCGCCATATATTTCATCAATGTTTCCCTATAGAGTTTCTTTGGTTGGCCAAAAAATGATATAGTTGCATATGACATATCCAATTATGGAGATCCCTGTAATTTTTCTCCCCATGAGCGAGATAAGAACTTTCCATATTTGGGTGGGATATCATCTAATACAATGTTCATGAGTATACTTTTACCAGTATATTTAACTAATGTAACACACAAATCTTTAATCAAACCTACGAAATTAATTTTTCTTGAATCAAATGAAAAGAGATCTTTGTAAGGCCTTGTGATGTCTACGTTCAGGGTTTCCATTATTGCTTTTGGCATTAGATTGTGTGAAGCCCCTGAATCTAACATTGCATTGTGTAATATGTTGGGGTTCCCATGTTTTGGCTAGATTGGCAAGACCAAAAGATGAGACAACATCAAACCACTTTCATACCTCAATATTTAGCCCTCCTGGGTCCAGAGAGGGATCTCTCTACGAAATGTCAAAGGTGTTTGACTTTAAAGCTCAGTGTTTAAGATGTTAGGCTAGTTATAGGCACAAGGGTTGTTTGTTTGATTGGTTTTGATTTGGTTGTTGGGAATCAGGAATTAAGGATTCAACATGAGACAAGGCAAGGCAAATAAGATTTTAGGCAAAGTTAGATAACTCAGAGAACATCAAGGCCATTGGGCAATGGAGTCAGGAAAGGGTTTACTTGTTGTTCAATGTTCAAGCTTTAATTTGGGCTAGTCATCTAAAGCATTGGATCCTAAAATGATTTGGTGGAAGGGGAAAATAAGGATTGAAAATGAAGAGAGGTCAACCATCCAATCCTGTCTATAGATCAGGTCAGAGGTCATTTAACTCCAGACCTGCTTAGACATAATCAAAGTCTACTTGAGGGAAATTGGAAAGTTTAATGAAATGGAAATATCCTAGTGAGGCAGAGACAGAGTTATAAACCCCCTAGTGTTCTCAACTCATTTAATTAAATCTAAACAAGAACATATAAAGACATATTCCATTAATTCATACATAAGCTAGCAATATATCAGACCACTACACTGGTTAAATTGACTGAAACCAATCCTTAGATAACACATTCAGTAGAAAACATAAAGGCAAGGAGAGAAGAAACATAGGGTGTCTAACAGGGACAAATCCTATGCCAAATTTCTGATGCAAGCCAGAAAAACTGAAATGGAATGAAATAAAACACAGTGATAGAAAACATCACCAGCTGCTTTAGATCAGGATCCAAAGAAATGTGCTTGTCATATTAAAAACAACACCAGTCAAGTACAACATTGCCCACAGTTTGAACATTCAGCCTGAATACATCTTTCTTCAGCCTATCTTACAACTTTACACAGAACTGTATCTCACAAAAACAACTTACAGTTCTCTGATATCTCATCAACAACCTTTACAATAGTTTTCTCATGATTTTTATAGCTGCAAGAGGAGTGAAGGAGGTAGGTAGAAGATTAAATGAAACATTGAACTCAGAAAAGATAGGGAGGGCCGAATCCCATTCAGTTTTAAACTCTGAGCATTAATTTCTGGCACCTTTGGAGGAAAAAATGTTCTTCTTCAGGCTTCATTTACTCCATATAGGTCTTTGATGCATTTCTGGTTTTCTGTACTCTGTGGTACCTTTGGTGAATAAAAAAAGTGGTAATACAAACAGAATGGTCTGCCATACTTGTGCAACAAATGCTCTGAGGGCTTTGGACTGTGTTCTGGGCGGAGATCTCCCCGAGAGCACGACATATAATAAAAATCGTATGGGAAACCTGTCCTTCCTGGGAGGAAAAAATTATGTTGATGAAGAGAAATCTACCATATAATAACTTCTGCATATCTGTATCCTCTAGTGATCTATGATATCTTTGACCTTGGTAGTTTGCCTTGAAAAATTGGTTTAAGGCTTATAGATCTTCATTTTTGTGCCTGGAACTCTCTGTCACTTCATTTATGCCCCTGTCAGCGAAAAATTGTTGCTGTATCAATACTATGCAATCATGGCAGCGTTTCAACCTCTGTACTCTGCAAGACCTACGACTGGATCGAGAAAAACAATGCAATGGGAAGGTGGATGGAGCAGAGACTCGTGGAAACGCGGTGCAACAACGATGGCGGAATGGTGCTTTGGCCGAAACCATGGTGAAAATTAATTGAAATGACATAACAATGAGCAAATAGGGTTTCAGTGGTAGAATGCAACACAGACCATTAGATCGTGGTCTGGGGACAAAGATCAACGACGGAGATTGAGCGGTGGAATGATATACAAAAGTGAACGAAATGACTATGAAACGTGAGATCTTTATGTATATATGGAACCTTGGGTAAAAATCGAAAAAACGAAGGAAAAGGGCAAAAAAGTAATGAAATGCATGGAAGTAGACATACGAAGTGGGACCCAGCCGAAGGTGGAAGGCGATTAGATCTGGGCCGTTAGATCGCTAGATCCAACGAACGGCCAGGATTAACTCAGATCATCACAATCGGAGGAGGAAAGGGGAACACACACTTATAATTTCCGATTGCGATCAAGGAAGGGGAAGTGATGGAAGTTGGATTTACATGGAGATCAACGGTGGAGATGTGGATCGGGGGATCGCAATCGAAGGGGCACAAAGGGGAGAGATCAAAGAACTTCCGATTGCGATTGGGCAGAGTGAGAGATGACCGTCAGATCAAGGGTTAGATGGATGGTCAGGATCAGATCAGGGGCTGATGTGATCAGGCGATCAAAAGGCGGGATGCGATGGAATGCTATGATTGTGATGGAGCGATCGGCGTCGGACTGTAGGATCAATAGGGGAATGGACGGCTAGGATTTGGTCGGAGCAATCGCAATCGGGGGAAAACAGGAGTGACACATATTAAATCTCTTATTGCGATTATGCAGGAGGAGCGATGATTGTCGGATCGGCGGGGAGGATGGATGGTCGAGATGAAATCGGGAGACAACGTGATTAGGGATCAGAGGGAAAGACCTGTGATTGCGATCGGAAGGGAGTGCGATCAATCGCATCGCAATAACTTGCGATGAACCGATCAGGGAGCGCACATAAAAATTGCGATTGCGATTGGGCAGGGGGTGTGATTGTCACTCAGTCGTCTGTTTGGAATGACAGATAAACGACTGAAAACAAGTTGTGGGACTTTGTTGACAAAACGATCGCATCGGAACTTTTCTTTGTTACAAAGGATTTCGGCCCTTCGCCAATCTTCCGATTGCGATTAGTGCTTAGGACTTAAGCGCTTGGTCTTAGCACAAGGGCATGTGTGGGAAGTGGTTGGAAGGGGCTAGAGGGAAAGGGGCTAAGCCCTGTTATAATGTTTAAAAGTGGGTTTTAGCCCATTTTCAATGAAATTTAAGGTTGGGAAGGGTAACGATAGGAGGAAAAATGGGAGATTTTAGGAAACAAAGGATAAGGGAGGGATTTCATGGGGATTTTGGGAAGATTTAGGAGATTAAGAGGAAATTTAGGGGAAACAAAGGGGAAAAAAGGGGTGCAATGAAGCATTCGGCAAGGGATACAAGGGGCGAAAAAGGCCTTTTTGAGAAAAATTTATCATTCAGCAAGGCTCATGGACATCAGTACAGCAGGGGTGAAACAGTCAAAGGAAGGGAATCTAGGAAGGCGTCAAGGATGATGTGTTTTCAAGGGAAATGCATTCCTTGAAGGCTTATGAAACAATCTAGCCCCTTGCTTGCTGGTCAAGGAATTCATAAGGGGCTAACAGTGGCTCCACATGGGGATGGCTTCTTTTTGAAGGAGTCAAGAATCTAGAAAATGATCTTTGGTGTAGGGCAGATGCCTGCTGCTTAAGCCACCTTTCTTATTTTATTTCAGCTGCCACAAATATGTTAGATCAGAAAAACATCCCAACAATCTACCTACCCCTTCTACAATCCTAGAATTTTTTCTTCTGGGGTGCATTTGAACTAGCAGACTCTCTACATCATTTATTTTATAATAGAAAATAAACCTATTCTAAATCTATCCTTATTACTCCATGAGGCCAGATTAGACTGTTGGCCTCATATGTTTCTCTACCTATTCTAACATCTGCTGGGATTAGACTGTCCAATAGATTTCTTCTCTACATTCTATAACAGAAATTTAAAAACAGTCAAACTAGGATTAGACAGTCTAGTTTGATGTGGATCCAAGGCATAAAAATAGTTTCACATGGACAGAAGTTTGCAGAAAACCGAAACAAAAATTTGAAGGCTTGAAATCTGAAGCTTGAAGTATCCTTCTTTCTTTTTGTGACTCAAGTTTTGAGCATGTTAGAGTCACTTCTTTTCTTCATTTCAACTCTGGTTTTGTGCATGTTAGAGCTGATTTTTCTTTCTTCTTTGCTGGTCCAGATTTTGAGCATGTTAGGACCAGCTTCTTTGCTTTCTTTGGCTCAAGTTTTGAGCATATTAGAGCCAATATTTTATACCTCAGAGGTTCATGTTTTGAGCATGTCTGAACCTCTTTTTCCTCTCTGTTTTTTTGGAACATTTTCTCTTTTTTCTTGAAAATAAAAAACTGCAATGGTATGTACAATGGAAATGGAAACTGGAAATAGTAAATCAACAGAAGTAGTGTTTGAGCATCCTGCCATTGACAGGACCCCCAAACAGCTCTGTACCATCTAATTCCTGTAGGAAGAAAGCATTTGGACTCACAGTGGCCTGGATGATGTATGGGCCCTGCCATAAACTGTCAAACTTGTCGTGTTTTCCTTTGTCCTCTCTTGTTGAGTCCCACTTCAGAACCTTATCTC
Organism: Pinus albicaulis; assembly: GCA_034641835.2. Lineage (NCBI taxonomy): Eukaryota > Viridiplantae > Streptophyta > Pinopsida > Pinales > Pinaceae > Pinus > Pinus albicaulis. Next base: position 889,139,997 of record CM076581.1, on the reverse strand, counting down.
CAATTTTGAAATCAGCAACTTTGGTTCTCTTGTCAAACAACCTTTTTATGTTTTCCTAAACTTTGACAGCTCCGTTATAGACCTCTTCTCTTGTTTGCTGAAGATGAATTGTTTGGTTTATCCTTCTCACCATACTGTCTTCTTCTGTTTGAATCTCTTGGACTAGCTTGATTACTGGTATCCCAAGGCTGGTAGGAAATATTGCTTCTGTACCATAGACAGGCTGAAATGGTGACATGCCAATGGAATTCTTTGTTGTAAGTCTGTCAACCCACAAGGCATGCACCAACTTGTTATGCCATGACTTTTTGTTCTCTTCTAACAGCTTTTCGATGATGGCCACGAGGCTCTTGTTTGATGATTCATCCATGCCATTACCTTGTGGGTAATAGGCAGTGGAATTACCAAGCGCTATTTGATACCTATGACAAAAATCAACCCTTTTCTTGGATCCAAAAGCAACATCATTATCGGTGATTATTTTCCTTGGGTAGCCAAACCGAGAGAGGATATGACCTTCTAGGAACCTAATGATGACTGAATATGTGGAATTCCTAGTAGGTATGGCCTCTATCCACTTATTGAAGTAGTCTGTGGTTGTTAAGATCCATTTGTGTTGTGCAGAAGAAACAGGGTGGATTTTCCCAATAAAATCTAGGCCCCATTGCATAAAATGACCTTCAACAGTGATGGGTTGTAATGGGAGGGGGAGGAGTTTTCTCTTGCCTTCAAAAATATGGCATTTTTGGCAGGCAATTACCATCTTATGGATGTCATTGAAGAGTGTTGGCCAATAATAACCAGCCTGAGTATTTTGTTTGCAGTGGCCTTCTAGTTCAGGTGGCCTCCACACTCTCCAGCATGGAATTCATATTTAATCTTTTTTGCCTCTGCTTCAGGAAAACATTTAAGCAATAGGCCATTTGGACTTTTTCAGTATAATATTTCATTCAAAATGCAGTAGTTTCTGGTTTTTAGTTTTATGAATCTGACCTTGGTATTTGATAGTTCAGGTGGGGCATTTAGTTTGGTGAGCACATAAAGGATATCAGAGTACCAAGGAGAGTTCTAAAACTTCTCCTCAACAGTGGGATCAGGCAATCCTTCTTGCTCATCTAAGGCAGCTACCATGTTAATGTCAAGGGCTTGCAGATTTGATTCAGCCATTAATTTGGCTAAGCCCTGACCTTTGATCAGTTTGGTGGGTTTAATCTCAAGGTCGTATTCTAAAATCACAGAAATCCACTTGCCCCTCTTCCCATCTGGGTCTTGGGACATAATATCTTTGACTATTATGTTAGGCACATAAGCAATGGTGTGGGAATGCAATATGTACACCCTAAAGTCTTTTAAAGCCTTAATAAGAGCATAGGCTTGTTTTTCCATTATGTTGTATTTCAATGGTGCATCCCCTAGTGCCTTGCTGAAAAAGGCAATTGGCTGTTCCATTCCATCTGGATTTTTCTGCAGTAAGACTGCAGCCACTGTATGCTCAGAGGCAAATGAAAAGATCAGGAAATATTTAGAGAAATCTGGGCTGATTAGAACAGGATCTTGGGTAAGTGCAAGTCTTACTGATTCAAAATATTGTTTAGCTCCAACAGTCCATTTAACCCCCTCACCTTTCTTTAGCATGTTAGTCATATTCCTAAGGTGTTCAGCTAGGTTTGGGATAAATCTCCTAAGGAAGTTGATTTTCCCAATGAAGGACTGTAATTATTTGATGTTTCTCGGGTGTGTGATTTGTAGTATTCCCTCAACTCTTTGTGGGTCTATCCTAATTCCCTTTTCAGATATAATGTGGAAAATAAGCTTTCCTTCTTGCAGCCCAAATACAGTCTTTTGGGATTCAATGACAGACCAAACCTTCTACATTTTTCAAACACTTTCCTCAAATGTTTCAGGTGTTCTTCTTCAGTCTTAGAATAGACTGTTATGTCATCCAAGTAAATAACAATGAAATGCCCCATCTCATCTGAAAAAGCTATATCCATTGCTCTTTGGAAGGTCACACCAGCATTCATCAACCCAAAAGGAATTTTTACATACATAAAGGTGCCCCAAGGAGTGGTAAAGATTGTTTTTAGTTGATATTTTGGGAGGACTAGGACTTGGCTGTAACCAGAGAAACCATCTAGCAGGGAGATTCTCTTGGAGCCTACTACTTTCTGAAGAATGTGTTCCATTTTTTGGCAAAGGGTAGTTATCTTTGAGTGAGGCTCTATTAAGATTCTTGAAGTCAATACATAATCTGATCTCCCCAGTTTTCTTTCTTACATCCACTAAATTCGAAACCCAATTAGAGAACCTTACGGGAACTATTATGCTTGCCTCATACATCTTTTTAATTTCTTTTTCCACTGCAGGCAATTGTTTTGGGTTTATTCTGCGGAGTTTTTGTCTAAAGGGCTTCTAATTTTCTTTCAAGGGTATTTTATGTTGTATTATGCTTGTGTCATAAGCCCTTAAATCTTCGTAGCTCCAAGCAAATACGTCAATAAATTCTTTAAAAAGATCAATGTATTTCTTTTTCATCTCTGTGGGTAAGGATTTTTCCAATTTAATCATTTTGGGCTTATCTGCTGTGCCTATATTGCATTCTTCTACGTCAGAGTCCGCATGATCTATGGTAGGCTTTTTAGCTACATCGTTGAAGTCAAAAACGTCTTCTAACGACGCTAAACCACAAGGTAAGTTCTTATCTTTGGCCTATAGCACCTCAACTTCTTCATTTTCTGAGTTTTCACAATTTTCGTTCGAATTTCCAGTTTCTTCATTTAAGGCATTTATTTCTATGTTACAAGGTGTCTCCTCCTCATGTGAGGATTCTTCACTTAGGCAGCTACTGTCAGATTTAGAGTCTGAATCAGGGAATTCAAACTCATTCCTACCTATCAGGAAATCTTCAATTTGTTTATCTCCCTCGAAAACCTGCCAGTATTTTTCGTTATTCAGCACTGCAGGTTTGAATTTGGTCTGTATTATGATTTGTTGGTCATTGGGAGTCTTAGGGTAGGAACTAGCCAGGCAAGCCAATCCGTTTGCGATGATTTTTTTACTCCTAGGGACGAACACTAATTTGTATTCCACAAATTTTTTCAATATATCTTCGGCATCGTTCCTATACGCCCTCAGCCTAGTGTGCTTGGCTATGTATTCACCGTTTACCTGTTTTATGACCAACTCTGAGTCTCCCCTCACACCTATTCTACGGGCTCCTATTTTCCTCAACATATTTAAACACAGGATAAGGGCCTCATACTCTACAATATTATTGGTACATTTGAAATGCAGATTGCAGGCATGGCTCTCCGCGTAGTCACTTTGTGTGTTACATAGCCATACCCCAGCCCCTGCAGTTCTTCTTGTGCAGGACCCATCGAAACTCATTTCCCACAGGGGTTCACTCTGGTTTTTGTTATCAGTTTTCTCCCTACAGCTGGTTTCACCATTATGTTGCATTATAGGTGCTGCACTAGGTTGTGGGCTGTTTGGTTCTTTGCGTGATGTATGAGTTTGTGGGGGATGACAAGCTAGCTATTTGCATTCTGTTTCCGGTTCACTTTGCATCATTGTTTTAGTGCACTGTTCAAAGTTTTATACGTCTTCCTCCACTGAGTCTAGGGTAGCCATTATGTTTAAGTCCATTGGCTCTGTTTCATCATGCGTATCTTTGCCTGTACCTACATTTTCAGATTCTGGTTCCCCCAAATATTTATCATTACAGAGGATAAAGGAATCCAGGTCTGTATGTATAGAGTACAGAGGAGAGTTTTCAGGGTTTTCAGGACTACTAACCAGAAATTTCATTTGTGCCTCCCTGTACAATATTCTAAGTTGTCCAAAGATTGGGATTGTGGCATAAGACCCATCCATCTGCATTGTCCCTTGCAGCTTGGCTCCCCATGATCTTGATAATAACATGCCATACTTGGGTGGCACTTCCGCCACCACAACGTCCATGACCATACACTTTGCTGGAATCTAGGCAAGGCTCACACATAGATCTTTGATTAGGCCAAGACACTTTACTCTGCTAGAGTCGAATGAATATAGGTCTTTATAGGGACAGGTTATCTCTAGGCTTAGTATTTCCATGACTACCTTAGGCATTAGGTTATGTGATGCTCCAGAATCATGCATCGCATTATGAAGAATCTTATCATGGATGTTAAGACTGATATAAAAAGGGGGCACTACCCCTTCTTGAAAATTTCGTTCTATTTTTGGACTAAATAGAAGGGCAGGCTGATCATCACTCAGATTTATAGTGTCACTGTTCTCACCTAAGTTTAATGCTTTCAAAATTTGGCCTTTATATACATCCTGAGTGGCCAGCTCAGAGAGTGGGACAGAGATCTTAATCTTTGCAATCTCACTTTCCAAGTTGAAAGAGGACTGATTCTTTGGAATGTTTGACTCTATTTTGTTAGCCACTACCTTAGTGACTGAATCAGTGTGCTAATTCTTGTTATGTACAGTGTTCGTGACATTTTTATCAGGAGCACTAACTACTTTCCTAGTGTTGCTTGTTGGTTTACCATGTGCATCATTGTTTTGGTTTTCCTTTTCTCTGTTCTTTCCAGAACTCCCAGCTGCTGATTTTTTACTTTCAACAGTCACTTTAGAAGTTTTCTTAGGTCTTTTCTTGATGGTAACCTCAGAAGCCCTTTTTTGGAATTGTCTTGACTCTTCTTGCTTCTGAGTTCATATTGTTCTCTGACCTGCATCATAGCATTCTCAAACCCTAACTTGTAATCCTCAGATTCAAACCATTCCTCATCCCAACCTGAGGGAGAAGGTTGATCTTCCTCTGTGGAACAATTGTGGATTGAGTTTTATACTTAAAACATGTTTATTGTATTCCCTTCAGATTCTTCTATGATTCCTTCATCCTCATCAAGAAAATTCTCTTGAAAGGGGGGAATAACTTGCTGGTCTGATTCTCTTTGTCTGTTGGGAGTGTTATTGTTCCTTCTAAAGTTTTGGTTCTGGTTATGATTGTGATTTTTGTTTTGGTTACTAACTGTGACAACCATTTTCTTTACCATTTTTTGTAGCTCTTCCATGTTTTTAGATAGACGGTCATAATTGGGGTTAGATGTGGAAGCTACATTGTCATCTCTGTATGTTACCCTCCTCTCAGCTCTTAGTCTCGCCCTTTTCTCAATCAAGTTGGATTCTATATTCACTACTCCTTTCTGTATGTCCTCCAACGTGTTGTACTCCTTATCCCTAAGCTGATAGGCCATGTCAGCATCAAATCCTTCGAGGTATTTCGCTAGAGCCATACCTTGTGGAGGTTTCATATGTGGAGGGAGAGCATTGTAAATGCTGTTAAATCTTGTTGTGTAATCATGGACACTCTCTCCTGCATTTCTTTTAAGGGTCATGTATTCTGCTAGGAGTTGGTGAGGGTTTGCCCTAACTTCCCACTTGTTTATGAAAGTCTGTATAACACAGGAAGATGATTAATGCTACCCGGAGGTAAGCCTTTAAACCATTTATTCACATCACCTCCTAAACTCTGGGCGAAGATTTTCATCTTGACTATATCATCATCTATTTACATGTAGTCAAAATAATCTTCCATCTTATCTACATGTTGTTGGGCTGTGATGGACTCTTTTGCAGTGAAGTGTGGGATATTTGATTGATAATCATTGGGTAAGGGCACTAGAGGCTGAGGTAACACCAAAGGAGCATACCAGGCTGCCATGATGATGTTCTGATGAGGTAAAGGGTTGACTTGAGCAGTTGGTATTTGGATGACAGGGGCACTAGGGCCAGCAGAAGTTTTTTGAGCAGATCTAGGATGACTGAGCCCCAAGTTCTGAATAAAATGTATGTCATGGGGTGTAGATGGAGGGGTCTCCCTATCTCTAATGTGTTGTTGACCACTATAGGGTGGTGAAATAGGGAGCTCAAGGTCTGGCTGGTATAGGGCACTGAGTGACCTAGTTCTTGGTAAACTATTTTGAGAGCCTAGGTCAAAAAATGAGTCTGATAGAGCTGTGGAGTCTTCTGATGTAGAGTTGGATCTATGGATGTGGGTGGAAATAGTTGGTCTTTTAGGTGTAAGAGATCTCTTGAGGATGCTCTCAAGGTTGTCAAATATTTCAGGTGGGTTTGGGTTAGGATAAGCTCTTGTGTGAATGGTTCTGGAAGCTAGAATGTTGTTTTCCACCCAAGCAGCTTGACCCTACTTGTTACTTCTACTGTGGTTGATGTTGTTATGGTGGTTGGTCTTCCAGTGGAGTCTTATGTGAAAGCAAGATAATCAGCAGGCCTACCAATCACCAGTGGAGTCTTTGATCTTTTAGGAGCTATGGAGTCGCCATATGGAAGGTTTAGGGTGTTTCCAGGGGGTACACTATCCACCACAGTGCTTGAGAAATATCCCTTTTCAAAGATATCTTCCAAACACAACAAACTCTAACCAGAGATTGAATGGGAGGGCTTTTACCAGATGTGTCACCTTTGAAAGAGTGTGAGATCTGGAGGCTACCTGGCCCTTTCCAGACTCTATCCAAGAGTATGGGAAAACACAACCAATGGTAAAAGAGGTTGATGTCTGAATAGGAATGTTTGACTGCCAACCTAACTAGATATTGTAGGTTTCTGAAGTTCTTCTAATGTAGTAGGATGGAGAGTATTTTAGAAATCCCCAGCGGAGTCACCATTATGTTGGGGTTCCCATGTTTTGGCCAGATTGGCAAGACCAAAAGATGAGACAACATCAAACCACTTTCAGACCTCAAGATCTAGCCCTCCTGAGTCTAGAGAGGGATCTCTCTACGAAATGTCAAAGGTGTATGACTTTAAAGCTTAGTGTTTAAGATGATAGGCTAGCTATAGGCACAAGGGTTGTTTGTTTGATTGGTTTTGATTTGGTTGTTGGGAATAAGGAATGAAGGATTCAACATGAGACAAGGCAAGGCAAAGAATATTTTAGGAAAAGGTAGATAACTCAGAGAAAATCAAGGCCATTGGGCAATGGAGTCAGGAAAGGGTTTACTTGTTTTTCAACGTGCAAGCTTTCAGTTGGGCTAGTCATCTAAAGCATTGGATCCTAAAATGATTTGGTGGAAGGGGACAATAAGGATTGAAAATGAAGAGAGGTCAACCATCCAATCCTGTCTATAGATCAGGTCAGAGGTCATTTAACTCCAGACCTTCTTGGACATAATCAGAGGCTACTTGAGGGAACTTGGAAAGTTTAATGAAATGGAAAGACCTAGTGAGGTAGAGACAGAGTTCTAAACCCCCTAGTGTTCTCAACTCATTTAATTAAATCTAAATAAGAACATCTAAAGACAGATTCCATTAATTCATACATCAGCTAGCAATATATCAGACCACTACACTGGTTAAATTGACTGAAATCAATCCTTAGATAACACATTCAGTAGAAAACATAAAGGCAAGGAGAGTAGAAACATAGGGTGCCTAACAAAGACAAATCCTATGCCAGATTTCTAATGCAAGCCAAAAGAACTGAAATGGAATGAAATAAAACATAGAGATAGATAACATCACCAGCTGCTTTAGATCAGGATCCAAAGAAATGTGCTTGTCATATTAAAAACAACACCAATCAAGTACAAAATTGCGCACAGTTTGAACATTCAGCCTGAATACATCTTTCTTCAGCCTATCTTACAACTTTACACAGAACTGTATCTCACAGAAACAGCTTACAGTTCTCTGATATCTCATCAACAACCTTTACAATAGTTTTCTCATGATTTTTATAGCTGCAAGAGTGAAGGAGGTAGGTAGAAGATTAAATGAAACATTAAACTCAGAAAAGATAGGGAGGGCCGAAGCCCATTTAGTTTTAAACTCTGAGCATTAATTTCTGGCACCTTTGGAGGAAAAAATGGTCTTCATCAGGCTTCATTTACTCCATATAGGTGTTTGATGCATTTCTGGTTTTTTGTACTCTGTGGTACCTTTGGTGAATAAAAAAACTGGTAATAAAAATGGAATGGTCTACCATACTTGTGCAACAAATGCTCTGAGGGCTTTGGACTGTGTTCTGGGTGGAGATCTCCCTGGGAGCACGGCATATAATAAAAACCGTATGGGAAACCTGTCCTTCATAGGAGGAAAACATTCTGCTGATGAGGAGAAATCTACCGTATAATAAATTCTGCATATCCGTATCCTCTGGTGATCTATGATATCTCTGAACTTGGTAGCTTGCCTTGAAAAACTGGTTTAAGGCTTATAGGTCTTTGTTTTCATGCCTGTAACTCTTTGTCACTTCATTTATGCCCCTGTCAGCGAAAACTTGCTGCTGTATCAATACTGTGAAATCATGGTGGTGTTTCAACCTCTGTACTCTACAAGACCTACGACTGGATTGAGAAAAACAATGCAATGGGAAGGTGGATGGAGTGGAGACTTGTGGAAATGCGGTGCAGCGGTGGTGGCGGAATGGTGCTTTGGCCCAAACCATGGTGAAAATGCATTGAAATGACATAACAGTGAGAAAATAGGGTTTTAGTGGTAGAATGTAGCGTAGATCGTTAGATCGTGGTTTGGGGACAAAGATCAATGGCGGAGATCGAGTGGCGGAATGATATACAAAAGCGAACAAAATGACTATGAAACATGAGACCTTTATGTAAATATGGAACCTTGGGTAAAAATCGAAAAAATGAAGGAAAAGGGAGAAAAATTAATGAAATGCATGGAAGTAGACATATGAAGTGGGACCCAGCCGAAGGTGGAAGGCGATTAGATCTGGGCCGTCATATCGCTAGATCCAATGGATGGCCAGGATTAACTTGGATCATCGCAATCGGAGGAGGCAAGGGGAACACACACTTATAATTTCCGATTGCGATCAAGGAAGGGGAAGCGATGGCCGTTGGATTTACATGGAGATCAACGGTGGAGATGTGGATCAGGGGATCGCAATCGGAGGGGCACAAAGGGGAGAGATCAAAGAACTTATGATTGCGATTGGGCAGAGTGAGTGATGACTGTCGGATTGAGGGTTATATGGACATTCAGGATCGGATCGGGGGCTGATGTGATTGGGCGATCGAAAGGCGGGATGCGATGCAATGCTGCGATTGCGATGGAGCGATCGGCGCCGGATCGTAGGATCAACAGGGGAATGGATGGCTAGGATTTGGTCGGAGCAATCACAATCGAGGGAAAATAGGGGTGACACATATTAAATCTCCGATTTCGATTAGGCAGGAGGAGTGATGACCGTCAGATCGGCAGGGAGGATGGACAGTCGGGATGAAATCGGGAGACGGCGTGATCAGGGACCGAAGGGAAATACCTGCGATTGCGATCAGAAGGGAGTGTGATCAATCGCATCACAATCACTTGCGATGAACCGATCGGGGAGCGCACATAAAAATTTCGATTTCAATTGGGCGGGGGGTGCGATTGGTGCTCCGCCGTCCGATTGGAACGACAGATCAATGACTGAAAACAAGTCGCGGGACTTTGTTAACAAAACGATCGCATCAGAACTTTTCTGTGTTACAAAGGATTTCGGCCCTCTTCTAATCTTCCGATTGCGATTAGTGCTTAGGAATTAAGCACTTGGTCCTAGCGCAAGGGCATGTGTGGGAAGTGGTTGAAAGGGGCTAGCGGGAAATGGGCTAAGCCCTGTTATAATGTTTAAAAGTGGGTTTTAGCCCATTTTCAATGAAATTTATGGTTGGGAAGGGTAACGATAGGAGGACAAAGGGGAGATTTGAGGAAACAAAGGATAAGGGAGGGATTTCATGGGGATTTTGGGAAGATTTAGGAGAGTAAGAGGAAATTTAGGGGAAACAAAGGGGACTTTGACAATGGGGAAAAAAGTGGTGAAATGAAGCATTCTACAAGGGATACAAGGGGCGAAAAAGGCCTTTTTGAGAAAAATTTATCATTCAGCAAGGCTCATGGACATCAGTACAGCAGGGGTGAAACAGTCAAAGGCAGGGAATCTAGGAAGGCTTCAAGGATGATGTGTTTTCAAGGGAAATGCATTCCTTGAAGGCTTATGAAACAATCTAGCCCCTTTCTTGCTGGTCAAGGAATTCATAAGGGGCTAGCATAATATTTGGTCATTAATAGTTAAGCTAATGTAAAAGGGTGGAACTGCTCCATCTTGGTGTTTTCCATTAACATCAGGACCAAAAATTAACTTTGGTTGATCATCATTTAAGTTTATTGAGTCTTCTCCATCATTCATGTTTAAGGTTTCAGTGATAGATGTTTTGTAGAAATCATGTTTTACCAATTCTATCAATGGAATTGGTATTTTTAATTTTGCAATTTCAGCTTGTATATTAAATGAAGGTTGTGATTTAATAAGCTAAATTAAATCTTCTTTAGTAATTGTAGTTTGAGTAGGTTTATATTATTTTTCTACAGTTATATTTTCATTTTCAGTTTGAGTTTCTTGTGTCTTACTGCTCTTAGTTTTATTTTCAGGAATGGTTTGAGAAGTAGTATATGTTTTTTAAGATTTTGAATTATCAGAAGTTTTTTTGGCAGTGGCAGCTTTTGGATCTACTGATTTTGGATCAGTAGTGGGTGTTTTCAGATCTCAAATTGTTCTTTTAGCAAAAATTAATTGTTTTGACAGCACCCGATTTTTGTGAATCTGTTGATGTTTGGGAAACCTCATCTGTTATATCAACAATCTTGGGACTAGGTAAAATTTTAGGGCTGGAAATTTTCTGGGATGAGTTGGGGTTTTGCTTGTTGTCCATAGGGAGAATTTGCAGAAATTTTGTAGTAGGAGCTTCTACTATTTTCTTATTTTGTATTTGTGTAGATTTCCTTGTATAAGGCTCAGTGTTTTTATTAATTCCAAGGTTATATTTCTCATGTCCTTCATTTATAGCAAAATCATAACCTTGTTTGTAGTCAAATGATTCACCTAAATCTAATTGAAGTTGTTGCATTACAAATAACATTTGATCTTCTTGTGTGAGAAAGATAGTGTTATCATCATTTATACCCATTAGATTTATGGTGTCTTCATCATCATCATTATGTCTAAAACTTTCAGCATAGTTCTCTTGAAATGGAGGTCTTATTGTCTGATCAGGGGTTGATTCTTTAGATTTTCCTGTATTTGTGTTTTTCCTGAAGCTTGGATTTATAATTTGTTGTTGATTATCCCATTGTGGTCTTCTTTCTATATTGTCTAATCTATCCATAATTCTCTCTAAATTTTTAGCTAATTTATCTATTTTCCCATCTGAATTAGATGTCTCTTCTTTTATTGTTACTCTCCTCTCATTCCTCAATCTAGCTTTTCTAGCCAATATATTTACTTCTACACTAACAACATCTGTTTGCAGTCTTTCCAAAGTATCATAATTTCTCTCTCTTAATTGATAAGCCATGTATGTATCAAATCCATCAAGAATTTGAGTAGGACAGAGTCTGGAGTGGGTTTGAGATTAGTAGGGATTGAATTATAAACAATGTTTTATCTAGTGCAATAGTCTTGGATTGTTTCATTAGGAGCTCTTTTCATTGCATCAAATTCAGATAATATTTGGAGTGGATTTTTCTTCTTTTCCCATTTATTCAAAAATAATCTATGAAAGAATGCTAAATCAGCTATACTACTAATATTAAGACCTTTAAACCATTTTTTAACTTCCCCTATTAATGTTTGAGCAAAGAGTCTCATTTGTACATCAGAATCATCTATTTCATGAATATCAAAATAATCTGTCATCTTATTAATGTGTTGCTGGGCAGTGTAATGAGTGGTAGCATCAAATTAAGGTATTTTACTCTGATAATCTTGAGACACATCATGTAACTGTGCTTGAAGAACCAAGGGAGCATACGTAGTAGCCATGGCTTGAATTCTAGCTTGGGTAGGAGGTAGGTTGGAATTTATTGGGGAAAAAATGGAAGTACTAGCTAATGTAGTTAGAGAAGTGGCTAATGAGATTGGAATGTAAGATAATGTACTAGAAAATGTGGTGGATGCACTAAAGGGTGAAGTTGGGGTGCTAGAAAATGAAATTGGGATATATGAAGAACTACTTGGAAATGAGAATGATGTGTTTGAAATTGCAGAAGATAAACTAGTGGATGGATTTGAGGTGGGGGAAGATGGAAAAAGTATTCTAGGTTGGAAGGGTTATTTAGGAATAAATGGATCTATTGATTGAATTTTGCTGGAAATTATAGATGATGTAGTGGTATAAAGAGATGAACCTACAAATTCTAAAAGGTGGGTATCTAGCTGAGAAGTAGATGGCTTAGGTGTATATGCTGATAATGAAGCTAATTCAACTGAATGCCGAAAAAGTGCTTCATCTATTTCCTTAAGTATAGTAGCATTTAATTCATCAAGTTTATCATAAATCTCAAATATTTTTTATTCAAAATCTACTGAAACAGTTTCCTATTTAATTTCAAGTGATAGAAAATTAGGATCTATAATAGTGCTTTTTAAATCACTTTCTAATTTGTTTCTGAATAAATAATGTTCAAAATTTAAGTCAAACTCTATGTATTGTATACTCACTAATTGTTTTTGAAGGGAATTTGATCTAAATAAGGAAACTTTGTTACCTAAATCTTCTACTTGTTTATTCTTTTTTCCAATTATGTCGGGATTGTCTACGATAACAACAAGTTTAGGATCTGGATTAGACCTGGTATAGTAGATTTTTCTAGAAGCCAGAATTACAGTTTTTTATGAAATGATACTCACAAATTATAAAAAAGTCTTTAAGGTAAAGGATAATGAAAAATATTTCCTTAAATACCTATTTTAAGACTGAGGATTAGTCATTTCCCCAGTGGAATCGCCAGTATGTTATCACTCTAATAATTCTTAAGTTGTGAGATTTTGATTTAAAGTTCAAAGAACAATAGAGGTGACCACAAACCAACTTTTAAAATGTAGGATCTAGCCTTCCTAGGGTTCAGACAGGGCTCTCTCTATAAAATTTAACTTTGTTTTAATTATATGATATTAGGCTAGTTACGATGTGCAAATTGGTTTTGATATTTGGTTTGGTTTGGTGAGAACAATCACTTAATGAGATGTATAGTGATAGATCTATTTTTCCATTAGGAAAAGGAGTCAAATGTCAAGCAGACAGGACTAGGATCAAGGTAAAAAAGTCAAATATTTTCAGGGCAAGATAGACAAGTCATTGAAGATCTTGGAAGGCTGATTGGTGACGTGGTTTAATCAGGATAAATAGCAATCAAGGATTCTTTGATCCAGATAAGAATGAGAAAACAAAGGTCCTTCAAAAGAGGGATAAATTAAGGGTTCCCTACTCTAGAAATCAACAGAAAACATAGAAATGATAAATAGTTAAAGACAAGGTGCTTTTAATAATATTCCTAATTTATCATTCAAATTTAGAACACATATATGGATGCATGTAAAACATAAGAAGATAAAAAATGACAATAGAAATTACTTCACTTCAATAGCCCATCACATGAATCCTGAAATATGATGCTTTATGATTTGATCCGGCCTTCTATTTAAACTTGCTACAAAAAGCCTTTAGGTACAGAAATATTGACTATAGAAATCTTCAGCAATTTATTCCACAATATTACTTCAAGGGTTGAAGTATTTATACAACAATGTTTACAAAATAACCTAGAATTCTCATAGGAATTTTCTAAGGAAAATAAAATATTTTTTACAACAATATAATGACAGCTTCTTAACAACTAGCAAGTTGTCCTATTTATCCAAATAAAATAGAAATATTATTTTGGATAGGGTGTAGTTCGTTGCCTTGTTGTCTCTAACACTGGCAAAGATCTTTTAATCTATTTTGAAGTTTTATATTCTCATATGATACTCTTTAACCACTGTTTTAACTATCTTATTGCTGTAAATTCTGTTTTCACTGTATAAAAACAATAAATTGTTTTTTATCCTCTTCTTTGCAATTTTACTTTTATAGTAAGTCAGTGAGTTTTTCCCAAAATTCTACATCAAGAATTTTGATCTTTTTTAACTTCCTAAATTTCTCATCTGCATCTATGAATCTAGCAAATTTTGGTTTGATTACAAAGAGGTGTTTTATCTCATGCTGTAGATAAAACAAGTCTTCAAAGCTTTTATGTAGAACCTTTCCTCTAGGGATTCCTTGTCCTTCTGTTTTATTTACTTGCTCTTTTTCATGATCTCTTATCTTCTTGTTGTAATCTTCTCATGGCATAAGTTTATCATTAAGAACAAGGATGTTTGGAAAACCTTTTTGCCTCAACTCCTCAAATTTAACCATACATTTAGTTATGGCTATGTTCATGTTTCGAAACTTTTCGTCTAGATGCTTCATCAAATATTTATTTGAAATTAATTTTCTTATTTCAAGGATTGTCTCTATTCTGTCAGTAATTTCTATTTCCTCCAATTCATTCTTATTATTACTATTGAGAATTTTGATTATTTCTAGAGCCTCTTCAGGTTTGGCACCTAGTTCATCCTTTGTTTTATGAATTTACTCTTGAGATGCCTTTAGTAAATCCTTTTGCTCATAAATTACCTGTATTGATGGCCAAACATCATTGATGGATTCTGATGCAGGGGAAATAGACACTAGCCATCAATGTAGGAGGTTTTTTCCACATGTTGTGGCTAGGAGGGTTCAAAATCATTGAATTGTAACAGTTAGGTGTCAATACCTCAGCTGACTGTTTCATTTAGATCAGTTAGAGTTAGTAGAAGTCAAATAGTTTAGCCCATCTTTCATGTTCCAGTTATTTGAATAATTGTAATTAGGCTTTTGATTTGCTAAATGGTCCTCACAGAGGAACCGAAGAGACAAATGTTTATGTATATATGTAAACCCCCGGATCTCATTGGGAGAGGAGATTTCGGCAATAAAAATTTGTGTGTTGAACAATTGCTTCCGGTTGAAGATATTTCAGTTCTCGTGATTACCAAATTGTCTTAAATAGATATTGTCAAGGAAATTGTTTAACTGTGAGGTGATTGAACACTGGTCTGTGTGAAATCGTTGAATAACGTTGTTGCATAAATTCCACATTTCTCTAGTTATTTTTTTCTCATGAGTTATCCACGCAAGTTCTGTTGAATTAAACCCCAACCGCAGACGAGGTCTGTGTAAAATCATGGTCATTGAACTCTCGTTAATGATAATGGAAATCCCGCTTAATAAAGAGATAAAAAAAATTTATTGTTAAGTGAATCTTGAACCGGGGCCAGACCTGAGTTAGTGAATACGGAGGATAGCGTAACCCGACTTAAATCGAGGTCAACCACTATTCTGAAACCACGGGTGGATTTGCGAAATTGGACTGCCATATCGCACCGCTTTCTGTGAGATAAGTGGTATTTTTGAATTGGGAGTGATTCCATAGAATAGTTGACACGTGTCTCTCAGCAGAGTTGCAAAAATGCTTCCACAGCGCGCCATCGCGCGCTATTTTTCATGCAAGTAACCCGTGTGATATTCGTTGGATCATCTGAAACCACGCGACGTACTCTCCACCGTCAGATGGGGAAGGTCGTTAGCACTGGGCCCCAATTTAAATTATGTTGATCGGTACCTTTTAAACTAAGGTTTTGTGGTGGAATACAAAGCTCGAGAGGTATATTTTAATTTTCCAAAGTTTGCTGAATGTGTTTATTTATCAATTTCTCTGAAATTGATAAATAAAATTACAAGAAATTAGAGAAAGGCTACGTGGAATGAACTGGGGTTACATAGAGAAAATGTGACAGAGCGACAATAGTAGACCAGCTCTCCTTGGGGGTCCAAATTCAGTTTTATTGCTATCATTTGTGGTATCGGAGCTGTTGTTTTTAAGTTGTTTTTGCAGAGAATTAACATGGCAATCCGAGTTGGTAGAGGTGTTGGCAGAAGGAGAGGCAGGCCCGTTGCCAATGCAGAAGTGTTGGGAATTTTTCAGAGGTTCGAGGCCAGAATGGACGCCATAGAACAAAGACAGCCCAGAGATCCTGAAGACATCAGTGAACCTGAATTAGAAGAAGTGGAAGAAAATGTTGAGATTCCTCCTGACATGAGGCTCCTTAGAACTATTCTGGGGTCTGCAGTTAAGCCCAGGATTGAAGTGTCAGGTTTTGCAGGGGGACTGAATCTAGAGGAACTGGTGGATTGGATTAATGAAATGAACAAGTGCTTCGACTATGAAGAAATAAGAGAAGATAAAAAGGTCAAGTTTTCAGTGACAAAGCTGAAGGGACATGCTGCACTTTTGTGGGATGGAGTGCAGGCAGAAAGAAGGAGAGTTGGCAAGTAGCCTATCAAGAGTTGGACCAAAATGGTGGCTAAGTTAAAAGGTAAATTATTTCCTAGTGATTATCAGCTGACATTGTTTAGGCAAATGCAGAACTTGAGACAGAGGTTGTTGACAGTAAAAGAATACACAGAAGAATTCTATAGAGTAAGCATAAGAGCTGGGCAATTTCAAGACACACCAGAGAAGACTGCCAGATATGTGAATGGTATCAAGCTGGAGATCCAAGATGAGATTGGTCTTCTGTCTCCTAAGACAGTGGAAGAGGCCTACCAGATGGCCTTGAAAGCAGAAGAGAAACTCCTGAGGAAGCAGTCTGCCAAAAAGAGAGGTACTTTCCATGGAAAGGGAAGTCAGGGTGGTAGAGGAAAGCCTACTACACCCAGGGATGGAGCTAACAGTAGCTCACCTCATAATGCATCTACATAGGATGATGCAAGGGGCAGAAGGGGTTCTGATGCAGGAGCATTAGAATCGAAAATACTTTGTATTTATTAAAACTTAGGGGTTTTTAAGTTTTTAAAAGAGCTAGATTTTTATGAATGATTTGAGTGGGTTTTATGTATTTTTAATAAAATATTATAAATAATTCTCAAATGTTTGAGAACAT
The DNA here is from genome assembly GCA_034641835.2 of Pinus albicaulis. Classification (NCBI taxonomy): domain Eukaryota; kingdom Viridiplantae; phylum Streptophyta; class Pinopsida; order Pinales; family Pinaceae; genus Pinus; species Pinus albicaulis. The sequence goes on along the minus strand of CM076581.1, from coordinate 889,123,130 downwards.
GTGAGAATTTGGTCAGTTGAGAATGTAAAGGGATGAGAGATTTTTCTAAATATTAATTTAGAAATTAGTTTCATTAATTTTGGGTGAGAGAGGATCCTTAGGGATTCAAGAGTAATTTTAGGATTTTGTTGAGATATTTGGGGGTTTGTTGAGTCATTAAAGGGGTATGAACCAAAATTGGTTCTATTCAATTTGTATAAATTTATGAGCCTCAAAGGAAAAATAGGAGAGAAGGAAAAATAGAGAATAGATAGTGAGGTTTGGACAGCCAAAGTTTGTAAGCATCCGGGTAATTGGAAGGGCCATGAATGTTGAATATCTGGCCAAAGACAAAGTTTGTAAGTAATTTTCATTGTTAATATGAAAAGTGTGTTTTTAAGAACTACATTGGTTGATTTATAAATTGTGTGTTTAATTTTTGTAATTAGGAGTTGAATTGAAAATGTACATATGAATTGAGAACGCATCCTAACAGAGAACTGGAAATAATAATGCAATAATGGTTGGTACGATTTATAGTGTATGGATCGATTGTATAATTTGAAAATGGAAACATTGAAAATGTAAGTCCCACATAGGAACAGAGGTTTGCAAATATTCGTCGATGTTGAAATAATTAATAGTGAGCCTTCAAGGCCAGCACTAAAATCGACCTTCAGTTCAAAATAGATATTGGATATCTGGGTATAACAGTTGGAAACCCATACAATATAGTGAACTGGGTTGATAGACCAAAGATTTAATTAATAGAGACTAAAATCTGTTTGCCAGAACGTTAAAATCGTTTTATATGCTAGTTTTGGTTTGGATCTGAATGGATTGTGAGGCGGTGAAGTCTCATGGCGTAATTACATGAAAGGTGCAGAATTTTTAAAGAAAACTCAGTATATTGTGAATCGATTTTAAAAGCCAAGCTAGCAGGAACGCAACATTGAGGATTGGGTGGTATACAATCAAATGGAAATTGATTGGGCAGGTTTGAAATTTTATAAGTCTGCTTGATAAAATCTGTTTATAAATGCCAGATCAAATTTTTGATCGATTCCCATGTTTTATTGAAGAGGAATAGATTTTTATTTTCTTAGCACTCAAGAATTGTGTTAAGTGAATGAGAATTGCAGGTGGAGTCTTGAATGAAATCTATCTGTTGAGGTAAGGTACCAGGATTAAAACAGTAATGGTGAGTCGATTTAGCGATGGGATGAGGCGTGATGTTGCATGGATGAATTCAATCTGTGGAATCCAAAGCAGAGTAAGGACATTAAGTTGTAGTGTTACAAGAGGTTGAGCTGCAGCGGTGAACGCTGAGTTGAATTGCAAATACAACTAGACAGTTGAATATGCATGTCACGATGGAATTGAAGACTGCAAAACCATGAAGAGTTTCACACAAATTGGGCAGAGACATCCAATTGCTATTTGATGCAAGAATAATGTGCCTCATCGCTATTGGAAAGGCGCGTTGAGGTAGATCTGACTTGGAAATTATTTATATTTGTCACTTTGGAGTCAGCAGTTTGCGTTGTGAATCTGTGAGTTGAAATGGAGGTGCACATTGCTGATGCAATTCATTAAAAACCGCATTGTGTAGTTGAATGCATGAAGGCGCAGTCCATAAGTTGATACATTGCAGGAGATCGAATGGATTAAGGTATGGTGGTGTTTGCATGAAGTTTCATATAAAACTTCATTGATATTGTGATGCATGAAATCGATATGCAGTGGTATTAATTTGCCAGGTTGAGCTTTTAACGCATGGGCGCATTTGTTTGATTGAATTCTGAATTTAAAATCTGGTATTTAAAAGCCATATGTGAATGTTGGAATTTAAATGGAAATTGGATTTGGTTATGGATTGAGGGGTGTTTATATCCCATGTTTTGATAAGCTTCTGAATGAGTTTTAAATTGAAATTTGGGTTTCATAAAAGAACCTTGTGTATTGAAGTATGGTTTTCATAAACCATAAAATGATGAACCAAATATTATTAGCTTCCACTTATGAGAGTTGGTTGTGTGATCTTATAATCATAATGAAATGATTGTTTAGATGAAGCTTCCGCATTGAAAGTTTTGGAATTGCCCGAAAATGGAGTTTTTATTTGGGCAATTATCTGAGATGCATTTTGTATATGCATGAGAGGTAAGAGATTCTGGGTTTTGCAGGGTTTTCCTGCATCACTTTTGGTATCAGAGCTGGAATAGATATGTTTGAAGGTTGAAGTTTTTGTTAATTAATTGCATGTGTTAAGATCAGGTTTTGAAACTAATGAAGATGGCAGCACAGAGATACCGTGCAGGTGAAATATAAGTCAAGATCAACAGGATCTTGAAGATGAGCTGACAGGTGATATTTAACTCTAGTTTGAAGACTGTTGCAGAGTTCAGGTTGCAAGCAGATTGAAGAAAGTCTCAGCGGAAGAAGCAGATCACAGCTGGAGAGCAGTGATGGAAGAGTCCAACCAAGGATTCTAAGAGAGAGTGGCAGAACCTGGAGATTCAACAGAGGTTGAATAAAGTTGTAGATGAGTAAAGCCTAAAGGAGCAGTGGAGAAATGCGTGAAAGGTTCCAGCAGAGGACTGGTGATTACCAAAAGACCAGATCCAGAGGAAGGGAATGGTGAGGTAAGTGGCAGCAAAATAGCTTGCTGTTATAGAGGCTTGGTGCAACTCATGGGTGAGAAATTCATGGCAAATGAGATGACTACTGAAAGTCATAAAGGAGAGAGCAGAGGTTCAGAGAGAGGCCACAATAGAGAAAGGGAGAAAGATGCCAAGGAAAATGGCATATTGAAATGGTTGACTGATGAAGAGTATGAGAAAGAGAAAGCTGAGATAGCAATTCATCTTGAGTTATTGATGGAGTTGTTATGGGAAAATATGAGAGACTAGAGACATGGTTGGACCATGAGGAATATGGTGAATTGGCAGAGGCTACAACAGAAAATAGATCAACAGATAAACATGCAGTTAACAGAAGAGCTGGAGAAGCTCGAGCAGATGATGGATGTACAGTTGGGATGTACGCAACTTAGAGAAGCTGAGTTGAAAGTGGAGGTTTCCATTGATGAAACAGAAGAGGAGATCATTGATGATTTCTTGAGTTACTAGGCAGATCTAGATCAACTGGATAATGTAAAACCATGTATTTTTGCAGCTGACAATTGTGATGTGATTACAAGTTTTACTAAGGAGGATGCGCAATCTTGTGAAGCTGTCACAAGTATGGAAAAGAATCTTTCAGAAGATGAATACTCTGAAAAGGAAATAAGTGATGTGTTTGTACTTGAAGCTGTTATAGTACAAGAGGAATTTCTTGTGAATGAAGAAGAGGATCAGCTTGAAGAGTTGGTATATGAACCAACAGTTGATACTGTTGAACTTTGTGATTTTCAAACTGGAAGCTTGTGTGTGAATGTAGGGATGATACCTAATGATGATATGCTTCAGAAATGCCACAGAGAAATTGCATTATTGGAATATTTTTTGGAGAATTCAGAGTATGACAGGGAGATTGCAGCAGAAGAAAGAGTTTAGTACAGTTAAAAAGAGAAGAAAGACATCATGGAGACAGATGATGTGAAAGGAAGAATAGTTGGTAGTCTTGGGAATTCTATAGAGAATTATTTGGAAAGTTTGAATCAGCATACTGATGTGCTGATAGTGGAGGAGAACTCATAACAGCATACTGAAATGCTGGAAAAGGAGGACAAGGCACTGATGCCTTATGATTTTTGTTTTAACAAGTGTTTTGTGAATGCATGTGTTGTTGCAGGTGCTGAAGGACATTGGACTTAGTTAAGTATTCAAATGAAGGAGGAAGACGAAAATTCTGTGGAAACATCTAATCCATGGAATAAAGGAGTTATGTTGCTGGAAGGGATGCTGAATGATCAGAATTTAGTGCAGGAAGAATCTCAATTTCAGAGATGGGAATTGCATATGCAGAGTGATGAAGATAGCAGAAATAACTACACAATGTACCAGTCCAGTAAGTTGTTGATAGGAGGAGGCAGAGGATAAGTTTTCTGTTGTAGAATACAAGAGGGCATGGATGATTGGGTGGTGGTAAGAATGGAAACAAGCATAGAAGTAAAAACTGAGCAAGCAAGAAATCAGCAATCTAAAGATTTATTGGATAGAGAAATTGAATTGATCAGAAGAATCATGATGAAAGTGTCTCAGAGGAAGAAATCAGCAAGGAAGAGAAGCAGCAGCAGCAAAGTGAAGATAGAGACAGATTGTGAAAGTGCAGCTAGTGGAGCAAGACAACATAAGATATGGAGACCTGGAGAAAAGCAGTATATGACAGCAGAAATTGATGATGACTTGCAGAACAAAGTGTGGGATCCAGGCAGACAAAGATTTAAAATGCATGATCAAGATATCATGATCATTTTCAACCTTGGGAGTCTGATGCAGGAGCATTAGACTTGAAAATACTTTGTATTTATTAAAACTTAGGGGTGTTTAAGTTTTTAAAAGAGCTAGATTTTTATGAATGATTTGACTGGGTTTTATGTATTTTTAATTAAATATTGTAAATAATTCTCAAATGTTTGAGAATATGTGAGAATTTGGTTAGTTGAGGATGTAAAGGGATGAGAGATTTTTCTAAATATTAATTTAGAAATTAGTTTCATTAATTTTGGGTGAGAGAGGATCCTTAGGAATTCAAGAGTAATTTTAGGATTTTGTTGAGATATTTGAGGTTTTGTTGAGTCATTAAAGGGATATGAACCAAAATTGGTTCAATTCAATTTGTATAAATTTATGAGCCTCAAAGGAAAAATAGAGAATAGATAGTGAGGTTTGGACAACCAAAGTTTGTAAGTAATTTTTATTTTTAATATGAAAAGTGTGTTTTTAAGAACTACATTGGTTGATTTAGAAATTGTGTGTTTAATTTCTGTAATTGGGAGTTGAATTGAAAATGGATATATGAATTGAGAACGCATCCTAACACAGAACTGGAAATAATAATGCAATAACGGTTGGCGCGATTTATAGGGTATGGACGATTGTATAATTTGAAAATGGAAACATTGAAAGCGTAAGTCCCACATAGGAACAGAGGTTTGCAAATATTAGTCGATGTTGAAATAATTAATAGTGAGCCTTCAAGGCCAGCACTGAAATCGACCTTCAGTTCAAAATAGATATTGGATATCTGGGTATAACAGTTGGAAACCCATACAATATAGTGAACTGGGTTGATAGACCGAAGATTTAATTAATAGAGACTAAACTCTGTTTGCCAGAACGTTAAAATCGTTTTATATGCTAGTTTTGGTTTGGATCTGAATGGATTGTAAGGCGGTGATGTCTCATGGTGTAATTACATGAAAGGTACAAACTTTTTAAAGAAAACTCAGTCTATTGTGAATCAATTTTAAAAGCCAAGTTAGTAGGAACGCAACATTGAGGATTGGGTGGTATACAATCGAATGGAAATCGATTGGGCAGGTTTGAAATTGTATAAGTTTTCTTGATAAAATCTGTTTATAAATGCCAGATCAAATTGTGGACTGATTCCCATGTTTTATTGAAGAGGAAGATATTTTTATTTTCTTAGCACTGAAGAATTGTGTTGAGTGAATGAAAATTGCAGGTGGATTCTTGAATGAAATCGACCTGTTGAGGTAAGGTACCAGGATTAAAATGGTAATGGTGAGTCGATTTAGCGATGGGATGAGGCGTGATGTTGCGTGGATGAATTCAATCTGTGGAATCCAAAGCAGAGTAAGGACGTTGAGTTGTAGCGTTACAGGAGGTTGAGCTTCAGCGGTGAATGCTGAGTTGAATTGCAAATACAGCTGGACAGTTGATGATCCATGTCACGATGGAATTGAAGATTGCAAAACTGTGAAGAGTTTCACAAAAATTGGGCAGAGACATCCAATTGATATTTGATGCAAGAATAATGTGCCTCATCGCTATTGGAAAGGCGCGTTGAGGTAGATCTGACTTGGAAATTATTTATATTTTTCACTTTGGAGTCAGCAGTTTGCGTTGTGAATCTGTGAGTTGAAATGGATGTGCACATTGCTGATGCAATTCATTAGAAACCGCATTGTGTAGTTGAATACATGTAGGCATGTTCCATAAGTTGATACATTGCAGGAGATCAAACGGATTAAGGTATGGTGGCGTTTTCATGAAGTTTCATATAAAACTTCATTGATATTGTGATGCATGAAATCGATATGCGGTGGTATTAATTTGCCAGGTTGAGCTTTTAATGCATGGGTGCATTTTCTTTATTGAATTCTGAATTTAAAATCCGGTATTTAAAAGCCATATGTGAATGTTGGAATTTAAATGGAAATTGGATTTGGTTATGGATTGAGGGGTGTTTAAATCCTATGTTTTGATAAGCTTCTGCATGAGTTTTAAATTGAAATTTGGGTTTCATAAAAGAACCTTGTGTATTGAAGTATGGTTTTCATAAACCATAAAATGATGAACCAGATGTTATTAGCTTCCACTTATGAGAGTTGGTTGTGTGATATTATAATCATAATGAAATGGTTGTTTAGATGAAGCTTCCGCATTGAAAGTTTTGGAATCTCTCGAAAATGGAGTTTTTATTTAGGCAATTATTTGAGATGCATTTTGTATATGCATGAGAGGTAAGAGATTCTGGGTTTTGCAGGGTTGTCCTGCATCAGGTTCTTACAGAGGAAAAGGAAGAGGAGGCAGAGACAGAGGCAGAGGTAGAGAATTGAGGTGCTATAGATGTCAGAAAGTGGGACATAAGTAGTATGAATGTCTAGAGAATGTGGGTGCTAGTCCAATAAATGCTATTGTTGCCCAGGCTGGAGAAGAGGTAGCAATTGAATAATAAATTATACCAGAAAGGGGAGAGTCCTTGGTGGTTAACAAGGTCCTGTTGAAGCAAACCAAAGAGGTCATTGAGCCTGCACAAAGGAAGAATTTGTTTTGGAGCATATGCAAAGTCCAGGGAAAATGTTGCCAGCTAGTCATTGATAGTGGCAGCAAAGACAATCTGGTTTCCACTGAGGTGATAGAGAAGTTGAAGCTAAAGACAAGGGAGCATCCAAATCCCTATAGGGTGTCCTGGCTGCATAAAGGGCACCAGCTGATTGTAAAAGAACAGTGTGAGATAGAGCTGAAAATGGGAAAATACAAAGATAAGGTCCTGTGTGATGTAATGCCCATGGATGTGTGTCATATACTACTGGGTAGACCTTGGCAGTTTGACAGAGAAGCAGTGCATGATGGAAAGAAGAACACTTACAAGTTCTTCAAGGATGGGGTACATAATACATTAATACCCATGGAAGAAGGAGAGCCATCCAGTAGAGTGATTGATCCAAAGACCTTGTTGCTGAGCGAGAAGGAATATCTGCAGCAGATAGAAGAAGAAGAGGTAAGCTTTGCTTTAGTTTGCAAACCTAAAGTAGTTCTTACTTCTACAAAGATTTCTGATTTGCCAATAGAAATCCAAGAGATGTTATAAAATTATTTTGACATTGTTGTAGATGATTTACCTGATGAGCTGCCACCTATGAGAAAGATCAACCATCAGATAGATTTTATCCCTGGTTCAAATCTGCCAAATAAGGCAGCCTACAGAATGACTCCCACAGAAAATGACGAAATTAGGAGACAAGTACATGAATTGGTGGACAAGGGACTGATGAGAGAAAGTTTGAGTCCATGTGCATTACCAGCAGTCTTGAGCCCAAAGAAGGATGGAGGCTGGAGGATGTGTACTAATTCTAGAGCAATGAATAAGATAACAATCAGGTACAGATCCCTTTGCCCAGAGTTGAGGATTTAATGGATTGTTTGAATGGTGCTAAATATTTTTCAAAGATAGATTTAAATAGTGGATATCATCATATTATAATAATAGAGGGTGATGAGTGGAAAACTGCCTTTAAAAAAAATCAAGGACTATATGAATGGATGGTTATGCCTTTTGGGTTGTCAAATGCACCTAGTACTTTTATGAGACTTATGAATGAAGTATTGAAAGAATTCATTGGTAAATTTGTGATAGTGTATCTAGATGATATATTAGTTTTCAGCAAAACCAAAGAAGAAAATTTAAGGCATCTTAATTATGTCTTGAAGAAGCTGCACCAAAAGAAAATGCTGATAAACTTAAAGAAATGCTCATTCATGAAGGAAGAGTTGGTGTATTTGGGTTTTGTTGTTTCTACAGAAGGATTGAAGATGGACCAAGAAAAGGTTAAGGAAATTGTGGAGTGGCCTTCACCCATAAATGTTTTTGAGGTAAGAAATTTCCATGGACTTGCCAGTTTTTACAGGAAATTCATAAGAAACTTCATTAAGATAAATGCACCCATCATTGAGACAATAAAAAAGAGCAAACAACCATTTAAATGGACTGCCGAAGCAAAGAGAAACTTTAAAATTTTGAAGCAAAAGATAACTGAAAAGCCTGTTTTGATTTTGCCTGATTTTACTAAACCGTTTCAAGTGAAGTTTGATGCCAGTGGGGAAGCCATTGGAGCTATGTTGAGTCAGGATGATAGGCCTGTAGCCTATTTCAGTGAGAAGCTAAATGACACCAGAAGAAAGTATTCCTCTTATGAGAAGGAATTCTATGCAATTGTTCAGGCATTGAAAAAGTGGAGACATTATTTGATGTCCAAAGAATTTGTACTATATTCTGATAATCATGCTTTGCAGTATATTGTACAACAGCCCAAATTAAATCATAAGCATGCCTGATCAGGAGATCAAGTCTCTTGTAGAAAAATTCTCTAAAATTAAGTTGCTCAGAATTGGTCCAAACCAGATCGACTGGAAAGAGCTCGGAAAAATGATCCTGTAGATGTGAACGAAATTGAAAATCGACGTCGTATGAGGAAGATATTCAGCTTTGAAGTTTGCCAATTTCAGTTAAAAAATGGCCAAATTTGACTTTATAATAAAATTATTTTTATTAAAAAAAGAATATTCCACAAAATATTCTAGGAATATTCCGTGGAATATTCCACAAAATATTCTGCGAAATATTCCGTAGGTGGCCAATTACAGGGTGCCACGTGGCCAGCCCAGAGGCTGCCATGTGGCCCCAAGGTGGAGCAAAATGACATTTTAAAATTTTTTGTATGGCTTGGCAGGGTTCAACCCCGGGTCGGGGCGGACACAACGGAACGGTTTGACCAATGGGCCACAGCTGTTTCTTATTAAACTGTGGCAACACGTATGTAATTAAATGTTCCAATGTGTTTGGACGGGGCCGAAAGGGGGCCAACCCCTAAGGTCCAACCCCATCCTGCATACAACCATTCGCTCGGAACCCAAGGCAACGTCCGTCAGTGCGCATTGAATCGGGTTATGGTCACATGGACCTATTCTTCAGCCCCCCCATGACTGGCAGAAGATTCGGCTGTCCCCCAAATTCAGCGCCTAACTCCAGATTTGTCGGTGCTATCTGGCAGTTAGCCAGATTTAGCTGGAGTTTTTCTAGGTGACACTAGGCAAACTTCAGTTAGCCATAACTTTGGCTAGGGAAGTCCATTTGGGACGATTTTTTTTTTTAAATTTTGGGGGTATTGAAGCATTTTGGAGCTATTGGGACAGTTTGTAGAGCCATCAGGGCGCTCTATCAGTGATTTTACCAACGATTTTGGTTGTGGAGCCACCAGGGCCTAATGAAAGATCAGCTATGTTGGACTATACTCATCCATTGGAGGTGAATGAATAGTCGATTTATACTAATTTCAGTCCTATGTTTCTGAATTTGCAGCTTATTTTTCCCTTTGAGGCTTTCTACATAGTGTAATTCATAATTTGAGCATTAATGAAAGAGGAAAAAGCCTAATTAGAGGCTTTTGGACCCAGCAGAGGTAGCCCAAGAGAGGGGTGAACTGCTTAAACAAATGCTTACTGTTATGTTGTGCATTTTTGCTGTTATATTTCAGATTTTGCTTCATTAAACAATGAATTTTCACAAGTACACTTTTCCCAATCAGACTTATACAGTGAACACAACTCATTAGTTTAACTTCAAACCGCATTACTTCATTTGCAGAATACTTGAACTTGCTTATTCACACACAAAATTTTGATTAATGAATACTTTGCACATAAAAAAATACTTTCATTGATCGGATCTATTTCAGTTTTTACATTTTATTTCTTTAGGCAGAGCCAGTTTGTGGGCCAGAAGCTTTTGGTTTCATCCTTTCTAGTAAAGGTGAAATAACCAGTAAAAGCCCCCTACTCTCAATATCTGTATAAGAAATATTTTGTTCTCAGAATTTTAGATCATATTGGTATTAGAGCCAGGTTTTGTTTAAAAGTTTGTGAAATTTGTGCAAGAAGACTGTGTTATTCTGCAAAATTTGATGCTTACTAGGCTGAAATTGAAAAGAGGGGAAGGTCAATTGGTTAGAGAAAAAGTTAATCCTCAACTAAGGAGGGCTAGAGTTCCATTATATCCACCTTCCATTTCATCCTCATTAGCCTTAGAATCATCCACAAACATGTCTTCCAGAGAAGGAGAAGTACATGAGGAAATGGATCCCAAGGAAGAAGAAAGAGTCTTTCGAAAATATTTCTTGGACATGACTGAGATGGTTAGGATCCTATACCAGGAGAGAAATGATAGGATTGCTGGAGAAGGCTCTAGAAGCCAAAGAGAAGAAGGAGATTCTTCAGGAGGGAAGAAAGAAAAGAAGGAGTCTAGGAAAGGGAATGGAGGAAATGGTGATCCACCATCTCCATCATCATCCTCATCCTCCACATCATCCTCTTCTACTTCTGTTAATCAGTCACACAAAACAAAAACATCTCTTAAAAATCATTTGTTACATTTTGATGTGAATCTTGAGTTGCCGATGTTTAATGGTGATGTGAATGCAGAAAAATTGGATAACTAGATTAGACAGCTAGAATTCTATCTAAGGATTCAGAATTTTCATGATGATGACACAAAAATCCAATTAGCCTCTTTGAGAATGGATGGAGAAAATTTTGTTTGGTGGGAAGCCAAGACCAAGGAGGAAATTAAAAAGCATGGTAAGATAACTCTAACTTGGAATGAGTTTATTATAGCTATTAAGAAACAATTTTATCCTCTTGCTAATATTCAGAAAGAAATCATGAATTGGAAAAATTTTAGGCAACTTAAGGGTCAAAATGTGCAAGATTATACCCAAGAGTTTAGAAGAAGAGCACTTCTACTTGGAGTAGACTTACAAAGTCAAGACACCTTGTTGAAATACATAGGAGGTTTGCACAATTACCTTCAACATGCTATTCTAATGTTACCAGCTTAGATGAAGTCTGTGTGTAGTCTACACATTTAGAAGCTAGAGGAAATAATACTTTTGATGAGGATAGTAATTTCAAAAACAAAGGAAAGAAGAGAGTTAAAAATTCAAGAAAAGAAAAAGGAAAGCTCTTTTGCAAGAAATGTTCGAAGACAAGTCATGATGAAGATCATTATTGGAAGCTTCATCCTGAACTGAAACCAGAAAAATACAAGAACAAAAACAAGACCAAAGAAAAGGAGAAAATTGTAGCAACAGTTGAGCAAGACTTAGGGTCAGACTCAGGAGATGAGACAAAAATCATAGCCATGGTTTTAAAGAAAATTAAGGGGAAAGAAGTGGTGCAAGACACAACTCCCAGTTATAGCTCTTTGAATTGTCACAAAGATACTCATGAAGAAGAGAGGAGGATAGAGCTTTTCCATGTGAGGGTAATTTCAAAACATATGAAAATTAACACACTATTTGACAGTGGGTCACAAGCTAACCTCATATCTGAAGACTTGGTCAAGCAGCTTAAACTTGAGACCATTCCACATCTGAAGCCTTATCCACTTGGATGGATATGCAAGGATGCCAACTTGCAAGTTTCAAGGAAGTGCATATTGCGCTTTGCAATAACTGCACACTTTATTGACAAAGTTGAACTTGATGTGGTGCTGCTTGATATCTCAGGTATTGTTTTGGGAAGTCCTTATTTATTTGAAAGGAAGGCTAACTTTCATCTCCATGAAACAAGTATCACTTGTTTAAATATGGTAAAGAGTACATTGTGAGAGCTCACAAGAAGAAGCTGGAATCTTCATTACTCCATGCAAGTCAATGGAAAAGACTGGTTAATGCAAGTCAAAGTCTAACTTTGTTAATGTTGAAACGACCATATTTTGAGCATTCGCCTTTTTATGATGTTGCTAATGATTTGTCTCAGTTTAATAACAATTTGTATTTGAAAGAAGATGATGTTATGCTATGCAAATTACCTTTTGGGTCAGCCAATGCAGAGAATGAAGTGTCAAAGCAAAGCAGTGCAAGCAAGAAGGACACAAAATTCAGCATGGGACAAAGTTGGTTTCAGAATGGTAGAATTCGCCATGGGAACAGTTTCCAAGGTGAAAGTTATTTTAAGTCTTCTGGGAAGTTTGATCAGTGTAGAAAATTTTTTTTTCTACAAATTACAATTTCTATTCTGCAAATTTTAATCATTTGCATCATGACTTCGTCAATCTTAGCAATGTTCGATTAGTTGATTCCAGAGATAGATTATCATTTTCTCAAAAGCTTCATTTGATGAAATCGGGTAGATTTCAGTTGTTCAAGGGTGGAAGAGTGGAGAATCAGTCTCCACATCTTCAGTTTTAGTATTCAGAGAGCTTTTGGGGTCCAAAAGCTTCCCATTTGGGAGGTGTGATCAGGAGATCAAGTCTCTTGTAGAAAAATGCTCAAAAATGAAGTTGCTCAGAACTGGCCTGAACTAGATCGAATGGAAAGAGATCAGAAAAATGATCCTGTAGATGTGAACGGCACTGAAAACCGATGTCGTATGAGGAAGATATTCAGCTTTGAAGTTTGCCAATTTTAGTTAAAAAATGGCCAAATTTGACTTTATAATAAAATTATTTTTATTAAAAAAATAATATTCCACAGAATATTTTGGGAATATTCCAAAAAATATTCTGCGGAATATTTCGCAGGTGGCCAATTACAGGGCGCCACGTGGCTAGCCCGGAGGCCGCCACGTGGCCCCAAGGTGGAGCGAAATGGCATTTTAAAATTTTTTGTATGGCTTGGTAGGGTTCGACCCCGGGTCAGGGCAGACACAACGGAACGGTTTGACCAATGGGCCATGACTATTTCTTATTAAATTGTGGCAACGTGTATGTAATTAAATGTTCCAATGTGTTTGGACGGGGCCGAAAGGGGGCCAGCCCCCTCCTGCATACAACCATTCGCTCAGAACCCAAGGCAACGTCCATCGGTGCGCATTGAATCGGGTTATGGTCACGTGGGTTTCGGCACCATATGTTATGATATGGTTTGAACCTTATAAAATGCCGCAATAAACTGATAGTTTAATTAATACAATCCGATGGTTATGGTCAAGTGGACCTATTCTTTAGCCCCCCCATGACTGGTGGAAGATTCGACGATCCCCCAAATTCAGCGCCTAACTCCATATTTGTCGGTGCTATCTGGCAGTTAGCCAGATTTAGTTGGAGTTTTTCTAGGTGACACTGGGAAAACTTCAGTTAGCCATAACTTTGGCTAGGGAAGTCCATTTGGGACAATTTTTATTTTTATTTTGGGGGTATTGAAGCATTCTCGAGCTGTTGGGAGAGTTTTCAAAGCCATCAGGGCACTCTATCAGTGATTTTACCAGCAATTTTGGTTGTGGAGCTACCAGGGCCTAATGAAAGATCAGCTGTGTTGGACTATACTCATCCATTGGAGGTGAATGAATTGTTGATTTATACTGATTTCAGTCCTCTGTTTCTGAATTTGCATCTTATTTTTCCTTTTGAGGCTTTCTACATAGTGTAATTCATAATTTGAGCATTAATGAAAGATGGAAAAGCCTAATTAGAGGCTTTTGGACCCAGCAGAGGTAGCCCAAGAGAGGTATTAACTGCTTAAACAAATGCTTACTCTTATGCTATGCATTTTTGCTGTTATATTTCAGATTTTGCTTCATTAAATAGTAACTTTTCACAAGTACACTTTTCCCAATCAGACTTATACAATGAACACAACTCATTAGTTTAACTTCAAACCGCATTACTTCATTTGCAGAATACTTGAAATTGCTTATTCACACATAAAATTTTGATTAATGAATACTTTTCACATAAAAAAATACTTTCATTGATCGGATCTATTTTAGTATTTACATTTTATTTTTTAGGCAGAGCCAGTTTGTGAGCCAGAAGCTTCTGGTTTCATCCTTTCTAGTAAAGGTGAAATAACCAGTAAAATCCCCCTACTGTGAATCTCTGTATAAGAAATAATTTGTTCTCACAATTTCAAATCAATGCCAAATGGGTTGAGTATCTCCAAGGTTTCAACTTTATTTTGAAACACATAAGTGGCCAAGCAAATAAATTAGCTGATGCTTTGAGTAGGAGGCACATGCTTGTTCAAGAAACTAATTTTGAAGTTGTAGGATTTGATTTTCTCAAGGAATTGTATAAGAAAGATTCTGATTTTAAGGAAGTATTTGAGGCATGTTGTAATCTTGTTCTAACAGATAGAAGCTAGTTGCTGGATTATTTCTTGCAAGAGGACTTACTATTCAGAAGAAACCAACTTTGTGTACCAAAATGTTCCATGAGAGAAAACTTCATTAAGGAGAAGCATAGTGGAGGACTTGCTGGACACTTTGGTACTGATAAAACTTATGAGCAGCTGAGTCACTTCTATTATTGGCCTAAGATGAGAACAGAAGTGGACAAGTGTGTGAATAATTTCAAATTCTATCAATATGCCAAAGGAAAGAGCTAGAATGCAGGATTGTACACTCCCTTGCCTATTCCAGACAGGCCTTGGGACATGGTGAGTATGGATTTTGTTCTAGGAATACCCAAGACTCAGAGAGGGAATGATGCAGTCTTTTTTGTAGTGGACATATTCTCCAAGATGGCACATTTTATTCCATGTTATAAAACTAGTGATGCCACCCATGTTGCTAACTTGTTTTTCAAAGAAGTTGTTAGGTTGCATGGGTTGCCCAAGAGTATTGTTTTAGACAGAGACACCAGATTTGTGGGCCATTTTTGGAGGACACTATGGAAGAAACTTGGTACCAAACCGAGTTTCAGCTCAGCTTATCATCCTCAGACTGATGGAAAAAATGAGGTAGTGAATAGGAGTCTGGGAAATTTGTTGAGAAGTCTTGCAGGTGAGCATCCCAAGCAGTGGGATCATATTTTTCCCCAGGCAGAATATGCATATAATGACTCACCAAACAGGAGCACAGGGCAGAGCCCATTCCATATTATCTATGGAATGCACCCTAGGGGAATATCAGAGTTAAGAAATCTGGGAATGGTAGAGATGAGAAGTATTGATGGTGAAGAATTTTCTTCAGAGATCCAGGCCATACATGAAAAAGTGAAACAACAATTAAAAGGCATCAACACCAAATACAAGGGCAGAGTAGACTTGAGTAGAAAATAAGTTCATTTCAAAGTATGAGATCTGGTTTTGGCACACTTGAGAAAGGAGAGATTCCCAAAGAAGTAGTATAATAAACTAAAGTTCAAAAAGATTGGGCCATGCAAGATAATTAGAAAGCTTTCTGCCAATGCCTATGAGATTGAATTACCTCCTGATGTTGGAATATCTCCCATTTTTAATGTTGCAGATCTGTACAAGTATGAAGATGATGATGAAGAAGAAAGATCAGCAGACAAGGAACAAATTGAGTGGGAAAAGCAGCTACCTCCAACACAACCATTGCAACCAGAGAAGATATTAGATAAAAGAGTGTTCAGGAAGACCAGAGGACAAGAGTACTTTCAGTACTTAATCAAATGGAAGGACAAGCCAGAGGAAGATGCCACTTGGATGACTGAAAGAATGTTGCAGAAGATAGGCAGATCAGTGGAAGAGCTCATGGATAGGATTCCATGAAGAAAATTTCCCTCGAGAGTCTGATGCAGGGACATTAGACACTAGCCAGCAATGTAGGAGGTTTTTTCCACATGTTGTGGCTAGGAGGGTTCAAAATCATTGAATGTTAACAGCTAGGTGTCAATACCTCAACTGACTGTTTCATTTAGATCAGTTAGAGTTAGTAGAAGTCGAATAGTTTAGCCCATTTGTCATGTTCCAGTTATTTGAATAATTGTAATTAGGCTTTTGATTTGCTAAACGGTCCTCGCAGAGGAATTGAAGAGACAAATGTTTATCTATATATGTAAACCTCTGGATCTCATTGGGAGAGGAGATTTTGGAAATAAAAATTTGTGTGTTGAACAATTGCTTCCGATTGAATAGATTTCAATTCTCGTGATTACCAAATTGTCTTAAATAGATATTGTGAAGGAAATTGTTTAACTGTGAGGCGATTGAACACTATTCTGTGTGAAATCGTTGAATAAGGTTGTTGCATAAATTCCGCATTTCTCTAGTTATTGTTTTCTCGTGAGTTATCCGCACAAGTTATGTTGAATTAAACCCCAACCGCAGACGAGGTCTGTGTATAATCATGGTCATTGAAATATAGTTAATGATAGTGGAAATCTCGCTTAATAAAGAGATAATTGTGTTTTATTGTTAAGTGAATCCTGAATCGGGGCCAAACCCGAGTTAGTGAATACGGAGGATAGCGTAACCCGACTTAAACCGAGGTCAACCACTATTCTGAAACTGCGGGTGGATTTGCGAAACCGGACTGCCATATCGCACCACTTTCCATGAGATAAGTGGTATTTTTGAATTGGGAGCGATTTCATAGAACAGTTGACATGTGTCCTTGAGCAGCATTGCAAAATCGATTCCATAGCGTGCCATCATGCGTTATTGTTCATGCAAGTAACCCGTTCAATATCCATTGGATCATCTGAAACCACGCGACGTACTCTCTGGCGTAAGATGGGGAAGGTCGTTAGCGCTAGGCCCCAGTTTAAATTATGTTGATCGGGACCTTTTAAACTAAGTTTTGGTGGTGGAATACAAAGCTCGAGAGGTATATTTTAATTTTCCAAAGTTTGTTGAATGTGTTTATTTATCAATTTCTCTGAATTTGATAAATAAAATTACAAGAAATTGGAGAAAGGCTACGTGGAATGAACTGGGGTTACACAAAGAAATGGTGACAGAGCGACAATATCAGACCAGCTCTCCTTGAGGGTCCAAATTAAGTTTTTTTGCTGTTAGATTCAATAATTTTAGTCCATAGTTGATTCTTCACATAGGACATAGGTTCATTCAAGGTTAATTCCTTTTGTAAGTTCTTCAACTCAACATTTAATGTGTTAGCCCTTTGTTTTTGAGTTTTGGCATTAATTTGGGCTAGCTTCTTAGTGTCTTCCAAATTTTCAATCATTTTCTTCAACGTATTGATTTCATTGGTTTGAAGTGATATTTCCTCCATGGCCTTAATGAGTTTATTGGCTTCATAAGACTATTGAGCTACTGTGGTAGAGGATTCTGTAGCTGAAGTAGTGGAGGAAGTCACTAGTACTGTTGTGGCCAGTGGTACTTTTGGTGCCAACTTTTCTTCCAATGTTGAAGGGACAGTTGTAGTTTCCATGGGAATTACCGTAGGAACTTCTTGTGTGATATAAAAATGAAATTATTTGTACTGTTATTAAAATTATTCATTTCCATTAAATTAAGTGTGCAAAGTGTTTGTACGGTCTTGCAAGTAAAACAAATTGTTCTTGGTAACTGTTTATGAATATAAGTGTGAGGAAGTGTTGTTTAAATTTAATTTTTAACAACTTTAATTTGAATAACACAACAAAATAATTTCACCATAAACGCACAACAACATGATGAGGCAGTTCACCCCTCCTGGGCTACATCTGCCGGATCCAAAGCTCCCAATGGGCATGTCCTTGATATGTTATGATGATCAAATTGGTAATATAATGAGAATAAGACCTAAACAGACCAAACAAGCTATAAAAATGAATTCAGAATGTACAAATCAGTATAAATTGGCTTTTTTTTCACCTCAAATGGTTAAACATAGCCCAAAACAACTCCAACACCCTCTAGGCCCTAATGGCTCTCCAAGCTTCCCTGAAGAAAAATTACCTGAATATAAACTCTGTTGGCTCTAAAAACTATTCCATTGGCTCTGAAATGCTCATAATAGTCGAAATTGACTAAAATTTCATCCAAAAAGGTTTAGTAATGTGAAATTTATGATCAAAACAAGATTTGTCTAGTTTTGCCTAAAAAACCTCTACCAAAGTTGGAAGGACTGCAGTTAAATCCGACAATTTGGCCCAAACCCATCGGATTTGGTGGCACGCTCCAATTTAGCCAAGCGATTAGCTGGAATTAAACATTAGATGGTTGGGTGCGTTCACATGTCTTTGACCTATCCGTCGGCGGTTCCGTTTATGGTTAAGGTCGACGTTTATTGTGACCGCAGTAGTGGCCACATGTTGTGGTTTAAACCACCGAATTTATGGAAGCTGTTGGTTCTGAGCACATGGTTATGGGCTATGGTTCCATATTATATGGGGGCTTGCACCCTTTTACGCCCATTTGAAATGTGTTTAAAATTTAAATAATACATGCGCCCAATGTATAATAAGAATCACTGTGGAGCACAATTGGTCGGGTCGTTGCGTTTGCAGGCGGGAGGCTCGGGTTCAACTCCTACCGAGACATAATTTTTTTTATGATGCCACCATTGCACCGATTTGGGGCCATGTGGTGGCCTCCGGGCCTGCCACGTGGCAGCCTCTAATTGGTCCCCAAACTCCAAAGTCAACCCTTCAACTAATCAAAACTTGACACTTGTCGAAGAATGATTGGCCCATAGGGAATATTCCCAAAATATTCTTTTTTTAATATTTTCATAAGTCAAGTCAACTCTGGTCAAACTTAGTTTTTGAAGGATATTGTAAAATTCAAACCTACATAACTTTCACATACAGTGTCAGATTTGAGTGTCATTCGTGGTGCCAGGATCATATTGACGAGGCCTATTCGGTCATTCTAGTTTCAACCAATTCTGAGCAATTCCAATTTTGAGAAATTTTTCAACTTAGGACATGATCACCTGATCACACCTCCCCATTGGGAAGCTTTTGGTCCCCAAAGGCCTTCAATTACCTGTTAAAATGATGAGGGTACAGGTCCCTCACCTTTTCCACCTCAATCCACTTTTCCTTACTCAGTTTGCTACCTTTAAAACCAACGCAAACATAATCAACATTTCCCCTCCTCGAAGTGTGTGTACTTTTGTCAAGTGTAGCATCCTCTTTCAACTCATCCAAAAAATATAACATTAAATCTGTTGCGAAAAATACTGAGAGAGGGGGGGGGTGAATCAGTATTTTGTGCAGACAATAAAACTTTGATATTTCTTTCTTAAAGACCATACGCAACTTTCCTGAAGCAAACCCGCGTATATACGCAGATATCCTTTACAGAACTCGCGTATATCTAGTGATCTAATTATGCATTTAGTTCTTGAATTAGATCATTGCATTACTCATTCATGAGATATTTAGAAAATAGTAAACAAGTGCAGGAAGAACAGAATAATCATCACACATAAGCAACCACACATGAACACCAGGATTTTTTAGGTGGAAACCCAATTCGGGAGAAAACCATCGCTGCCGTCGTCTTAGTCTTCAATTTTTATTATTAAGAAAAATTCTTAAAACATGTACTGGTGCAGACTCATACCAGTACGTAGGCACCCACCTGCAGAAGGCTACAACCTTCTCTCGTTTACCAGCCTCTCCTGGAAGGGAGCAACAACCCCCTGCTCTCGTTTATCAGCCTCACCTGGAAGGGAGATACTACCCCCTGATATTGGCACTAGCCTCTACTGGCATAAAGCTTCTACGTTCAGACTGAAGGTTTCAACCCTCAGATCCACTGTAGACCATGTTTATCAATTTTCAAACTGGATCAAACAGCTCCAACACAACCCTTTACTTGTCAATAAACAACCTTTGCCCAATGCATCAAACACAATAGTGAAACCACTGTAACCAGAATATCAGAGATAACCCAGACTTCAGAATAAATATGCAGAAACACATTCAACCTTGAGCAACCATAAGATCGGATATCATACACGCTTTTATTTAATCAGACCCACGTATATACGTGCTTCTTATGAAGTGAACCCGCGTATACATCTATGCATTTACCAGAATAACCCTAACTGTCCATACGCTACTTTGTTGAACCAGATCCGCATATACACGCACTTTTCACGAACTGAACCTGTGTAAAGATTTGTAAAAGATAAACTTTGCACAATAGATCAGATCTATGAACTTACCCAGATTTCTTCAAGTTCTTCAGCAGATTTGCACTAGGTCTTCATCACTTCTTTTCAGATCATCCAAGAGATTCACCATTTCTAGATCTAGAGATCTTTAACCTTCACCATGTTCATAGATGCATCATAGATTCAGATCTATCAATCAAGAGCAGAGTTCAACCATGCAGATATACTTCAGAGTGAAGTATTCATTAAAGCCCAGACACTTGCACACTCATGCACAATGATTTTCTTCTCCTTATATATATTTTGCCTTCATCAATACCATGAGTCAAAACCACATCACTTCTGATGGTATTACTGGACGGGATCAAATAGACACTCTAGCGCTCAATAAAATGGGTCAATACCATGGTAGTAACCCCTGGTTTTACATATTTAGAGCGCAATTGAGCATATGCGACTTGGTACGTTATTTCCCGCATGCATACGTGACTTCCGCTAGACAAACTCGCGTATTCCTTGTGACATACAATTTTCATCATTGTTCTGGCCCATTCTGGAAATTATTTCTTCTGCACCTTCTATACTGATTGTAGATACATCAGATGTATATCATTCACAAGATCATCAAGAGCAACTTCATTAATTAGGTTGCCATCAAGGACAACACTCAGCATCATATTGCCAACAATCTCCCCCTTTGGACTTGATGGAAACCACGATGGAGTTTTAGCACCAGAAAAGATAGATACATTGATTATAATCATTATAAAACAACCACGTTACTCTCCCCTTATTCAAACACCAGGCCACTCTCCCCCTTTGACATCAATGGAAAAGGGCGAGTCAAACCAACACAAGGTTTTTCTTCTCAAGTTCAAGCTAAATCTTCAAACCTATTATTCAATGAAGTACATGACACTATGACCTTTCCTATCACCAAGGACTCATACTTACATCAAAGATCCAACCAAGTGGATTTACATATGTGACCCAAGTATCCAACCACATGGGTTTACATTTTGACTCAATTACCCAACCAAGTGGGTTTACAAATCTGAACAAGCCCTTTACATGGCTGAATATTACAAATTACATCATAGGTCATAGCCTTTTCATCAAATTACACATATGGCTTTTATAACCAATACCAAAAGAACCTCAAGAGAGAGATCATATTTCAGAATCATCATACTACCAAAAAATTCATTACACCCAGCAAGGCTAATGCTCCCCCTAAAACTGTACAACCAATGCATCCTGAACACTTTAAACAACAAATCATCAAGGCATCTTCACCCATATCAGAGAAAGAAACAAAAATATAAGAGCTTAACCATCATCAGAGATACCAAACAGTACTGCAGTTGTGCTAAGAAATGCTGACCCCAAAAATTTGTTAGCAACCAACCATACACGGTTTTTTGTGCATGAACTCGCGTATATACGCGACTGCCGTTTAGGAAACCCGCGTATCCAATTTAATCTTCTGAATTTAGGCAGATTTGTTCTTCTGACTGGCAGAGACTACTCCTAGCTTCTGTCTTAGATATTCGAATGCTTCCCTGGGCAGAGGTTTGGTAAAGATATCAGCAACTTGTTCTTTGGAGGGAACATACTCCAACTTCACCTTTTGTTCAAGCACTTGTTCACGTAAGAAGTGATACTTGATGGGAATGTGCTTGTTCTTCGAATGCATAACCGGATTCTTTGAGATACCGATGGCACTTGTGTTATCACACATAATGGAGATAGGAGATGTACATTTGATTTGAAAATCTTGTAAGGTTTGCATCATCCAAAGGAGTTGAGTGCAACAAGATGCGGCAGCCACATATTCTACTTCTGCTGTAGATAAGGAAATAGAATTTTGCTTCTTGCTGAACCAAGATACTAACCGGGGTCCCATATATAATGCACCACCACTAGTGCTTTTCCAATCATCAACATTTCCAGCCCAATCTGCATCATTGTAAGCATGAAGAGTAAGATCAACATTCTTTGGATACCATAGTCCAAAGTCTTGAGTTCCTTGCAGATATTTGAATATTCTTTTGACAGCCTGAAGGTGAGACTCTTTTGGATTAGCTTGGAATCGTCCAACAATCCCAACTGCATGCATAATGTCCAGTCTAGTCCCAGTGAGATAAAGTAGGCTTCCTATCATTGATCTGTATTCTGGTTGATTCACCACGGGAGAATCATCATGAGAATTGAGATTACATCCAGTTATCATTGGTGTACTTACAAGTTTGCATTCTTCCATGCCATACTTCTTCAAAATTTGCTTAAGATATTTTGCTTGTGATAAGAATATACCATCTGTAGTTTGATGCACTTGCAAGCCAAGAAATAATGTTAGTTCTCCAAGTAAGGACATTTCAAATTCTTGCTGCAGACAGAAGAAAATTTTTGACTCATAGATTCTTCATTACTCCCAAAAATGATATCATCAACATATACAACCACAATCAATAGTTTATCATTTTCAAATTTTGTTTATAAGTTGCTATCAGCAAACCCCTTTGAAAATCCTTGTTGATGAAGATATTTGTCAAGGCGATAATACCATGCCCTTGGAGCTTATTTGAGACCATATAGAGCCTTTTTAAGTTTACAAACAAGATTTTCATCCTTTCCCAAAATGAATCCTTCCAGTTGTTCTATATACACTTCTTATTCTAGATCACCATTGAGAAAAGAAGATTGAACATCCATTTGATAAACTTTGATTTGTTGAAAACTTGAAAAAGCAAGAAACATTCTTATGGCTTCAAGTCTAGCTACAGGAGCAAAATTTTCTTCAAAGTCTATACCTTCTTGTTGAGTATACCCCTTGCGAACCAGTCTAGCTTTGTTTCTTATAACATCCCCATTCTCATTTAACTTGTTCTTGAATATCCATTTAGTTCCAATGACATTTTTATCATGTGGTCTTGGTACCAAATCCCATGTTTGATTCTTTTCAATTTGATCAAGCTCTTCATTCATGGCTTTAATCCAACATTCATCTTTTCTAACTTGATTGACATTATGTGGTTCAATTGTGGATAAAAATGCTAGATAGCTAGAAGATCCCACAAGAGTCCTCCTTGTTTGTACACCTAATTCCTTGTCTCCCAGAATTTGAGATTCAGGATGATTCTTTTGAACATATCTGGATGGAGCCTTTTCAGATAAATCATCTTCAGGTTCTTCATTGGATCCACTGTCTATATCATTTCTATTTGATGTAGAAGGAAAAAACTCACCATCATCTTCTTCTGCTGTTTGTTTTTCTTCTTTAGGAGCTGCAGGAGACTCATCAATAACAACATCAATACATTTAACAATCTTTCGAAGCCTTTTATTGTAACATTTGTATGCTCTGCTTGTAGATGAGTAACCAAGAAGTATCCCTTCATCTGATCTAGGTTCAAACTTGCCAAGCTTTTCATCATTATTTTTGATAAAGCATTTACTTCCAAAAACTCTAAAATGCTTCACAGAGGGAGAATTACCATACTAGAGTTCATATGGAGTTTTGTCACTATTTACCCGAACATGTCTTGTTGAGAATGTTTGCTACTGTATGTGCTGCTTCTCCCCATAACATATTAGGAGTTCCTGAATCATCAAGCATAGCTCTAGCCATTTGTTGAATTTTTCTATTCATTCTTTCTGCTACACCATTTTGTTGTGGAGTGCCAGCTACAGAGAACTGTCTTTTTATGCCATGCTTTTCAAAAAATTCAAGGAATTAATTTGACGTATATTCTCCTCCTCGATCAGATCTAAGACACTTGATTTTTAGATCTAATTCATTTTCCACCAATGCTTTGAAGATCTGAAATTTTTCAGATGCTTCATCTTTGTGTTTAATCAACCCAATCCAACACATTCTAGAGAAATCATCAATAAATAAGATATAGTATTCTTCCCCACGTGGTGACTTTTTCCTCATAGGTCCACATATGTCAGTATGAATGAGTTCAAGAGGCTTACTTGATGATCCTTCTTTGGCATTAAATTGAACTCTGGTCTGCTTACCGAATTGGCAAGATTTGCATATGATACTCTCTAGTAGAGTAATATTGGGAAGACCACGAACAACTTGAAGTCTTCTTGATTTGTTGATTTGAGAGAAGCTCAAATGCCCTAGCCTTCTATGCCATAGCCAATTTTCTGAATATTTTCTCAAGTAACATTGATATTTGCAGTTATTCAATACATAAAGGTTGCTTGGAGTTCTTTTCCCTTTTATAATAGTTTTACCTATATCAAGATCACGAACCACACATTCTTTTGAACTAAAGACAACTTCAATTCCTTGATCACACATTTGACTTACACTTAACAGGTTATGCCTTAATCCATCCACATACATGACATCATTAGCCTTCACCTTTTCTTTTAGAAACACGGACCCTTTTCCTTTAATTACATCAGGAGTATCATTTCCAAATGTAACTTTCTTTTCTTTTTCTAGAGCATTATATGCAAGAAGTTTGATTTTGTCACCTGTCATGTGTCTTGAGCATCCACTATCAATGTACCATTGATTTTCTTCACCTTCTGCAAATAACGCTATCCCACAATTTTCAACCTGTAATTCATTCTTTTTCCATACTTTGGAACTTGAAGGAAAATGTTGTTTTGGCTGGACTTTGCTCCTGCATTCAGATTCTTCATGGCCAAAGTTATTGCAATAAGTACATTCAACTTCATTTTGAAGAGGAGAAATGTTGTTATAGGTGTTCTTCTTTGGTTCAGTATCCATCCTTTTCTTTCTTGCTTCTCTTGTCATGATGTTTTTATATGCAACACATTGAACAGCTTTATGACCAAAATTGTGACATGAGAAACATTGTCCATTGAAGTAGAAATTTCTACGATCATGAAATCTTCTATTTGAATTTACCTGTTGGTTGTTGCTTCTTTGAGAGATATCCCTGTTAGTGTTCCTTGAATTGTGATGATCATGCTTTACCTGTAAAGATTCTTTATTCCCTTGCTGAGTGGCTGAATGTAGTAAACCAGTTGTAGCTGCTTTTAGATAATTTGGTGCTGAAGCCTGAGAAGATTCTCGGGTATATCCAAGACTTGTCTTTATAAGAGGAGAACGCTGAACCTTGATAATCTCATCTAAGGTTTCAGATCCCTTAGCAAATCTAAGATTCAGAGTCTTTACTTTCTCAAGTTCTTTTCTTAGACTTACTACTTCACATTCTAATTTCTCATTGTGTTTCTTCGCTTCTTCATTCTGCCTTTTTAGAGTTTCAATGATTATTTTATTTTCTTCCAAGCATATTTTGAGTTGATTGTTTTGATCAAGAAAATCATTGTCATCTAGAGCATCCATAAAAGCATCCTTTTCGTCTCTAGAATTATTTTCAAATGCCATGAGAAGTCTAAGATCTTGTTCACATTCTTCCTCACTATCAGATAACCCATCACTGTCTTCATTTGTATAGTAAATTTTCTTAGTGCTAGATCGGTTCTTATTCCTTCTTGCTACTTCTTTCCCTTTAGCAGATGTTTCTTTATAAGGACACTTTGCAGCATAATGACCAACTCTTCCATAATCAAAACATTTGAAAGGAAGCTTACCTTTGAATCTTCCGGTTCCTAGTTGGAGTCTTCTCACAAAGTTTGCCTCATCTTCTTCTGAGATATATCCTGATCCTTCTAGTTTTTGAACTTCTTTCCCTTTTGTAGAAGCTTTAAAAACAGCTTCTTTGACTTCAGATAATCCTCCTCTCCTCATTTCATATGCAGTCAATATGCCATGAAGTTGCACCACAGTAAGAGTTTGAAGATCCTGTTTTTTCTTCAAGAGCTGAGACTTTTGATTCAAATTTTTCCGTTAGCGATCTTAAGATTTTCTCAACCAAAGTAGATTCCATGATTGTTTCTCCCAAATTTCTCATACGATTTACAACATCATCAAGACGTAAAAAGAAATTGGCAATATTCTCATCACTATGCATCTTTAAATTTTCATATTCAATTCTGAGAGTTTGAAGTTTTGTACTTTTTACCTTTGCATCACCTTCATAAATTAGAATGATTTTGTCCCATATCTCCTTTGCTGTATTCAGCTGCATAAATTTGACAAATTCTGATTCAGTTAGACTTCCCGTTAGAGCATTGACTGCCTTTGCATTTATTTCATAATTCTTCTTTTCAGTCGGATCTGTTGGTATTGCAGCTAGATATTGATATCCTTGTTCAACAATGGCCCATACATCTGCTCCCATAGACTGAAGATAGGATCTCATCCTTATTTTCCAGAAGATTAAATTGCTTCCATTAAAGAGTGGAGGCTTGATAGATGCTGTTCCATCTTGATTGCTCATCTTGCTTGATCTTCCTTCTAGCGGTTAAGCTTTTTTCAGAAGGACCTGCTCTGATACTAATTGTTGGGAAAAATACTGAGAGGGGGGGGGGGGGGTGAATTAGTATTTAGTGCAGACAATAAAACTTTGATATTTCTTTCTTAAAAACCATACGCAACTTTCCTGAAGCAAACCCGCGTATATACGCGGATATCCTTTACAGAACTCGCGTATATCCAGTGATCTAATTATGCATTTAGTTCTTGACTTAGATTATTGCATTAATCATTCATCAGATATTTAGAAAACAGTAAACAAGTGTAGGAAGAACAGAATAATCATGACACATAAGCAACCACACATAAACACCAGGATTTTTTAGGTGGAAACCCAATTCAGGAGAAAACCACCGCTGCCGTCGTCTCAGTCTTCAATTTTTATTATTAAGAAAACTTCTTACAACATGTACTGGTCCAGACTCATACCAGTACGTAGGCACCCACCTACAGAAGGCTATAACCTTCTCTCGTTTACCAGCCTCTCCTGGAAGGGAGCAACAACCCCCTGCTCTCGTTTATCAGCCTCACCTGGAAGGGAGCTACTACCCCCTGATATTGGCACCAGCCTCTACTGGCAGAAAGGTTCTACGTTTAGACTGAAGGTTTCAACCCTCAGATCCACTGCAGACCACATTCATAAATTTTCAAACTAGATCAAACAGATCCAACACAACCCTTTACTTGTCAATAAACAAACTTTGCCCAATGCATCAAACAGAACAGTGAAACCACTGTAACCAGAATATCAGAGATAAACCAGAATTCAGAATAAATATGCAGAAACACATTCAACCTTGAGCAACCATAAGATCAGATATCATACATGCTTTTATTTAATGAGACCCGCGTATACATCTGTGCATTTACCAGAATAACCCTAACTGTCCATACGCTATTTTTTTGAACCAAATCCGCATATACACGCACTTTTCGTGAACTGAACCTGCGTATAGATCTGTAAAAGATAAAATTTGCACAACAGATCAGATCTATGAACTTACCCAGATTTCTTCAAGATCTTCAGCAGATTTGCGCCAGGTCTTCATCACTTCTTTTCAGATCATCCAAGAGATTCACCATTTCTAGATCTAGAGATCTTTAACATTCACCATGTTCATAGATGCATCATAGATTCATATCTATCAATCAAGAGGAGAGTTCAACCATGCAGATATACTTCAGAGTGAAGTATTCATTAAAGCCCAGACACTTGCACACTCATGCACAATGATTTTATTCTCCTTATATATATTTGGCCTTCATCAATACCATGAGTAAAAAACACATCACTTCCGATGGTATTCCTGGATGGGATCAAATAGACACTCCAGCGCTCAATTCAATGGGTCAATACCATGGTAGTAACCCCTGATTTTACATATTTAGAGCGCAATTGAGCATACGCGACTTGGTACATTATTTCCCGCATGCATATGCGACTTCCCCTAGACAAACTCACGTATTCCTTGTGACATACACTTTTCATCACTGTTCTAGCCCATTCTGGAAATTCTTTCTTCTGCACCTTCTATACTGATTGTAGATACATCAGATGTATATCATTCACAAGCTCATCAAGAACAACTTCATTAAGTAGGTTGCCATCATCTTCATCATGTGGGTTGCCATCAAGGACAACACTCAACATCATATTGCCAACAAAATACTCTATGGATGGCAGCTGAATGTCACATTCATAATAAAAAATTAAAGGAGGTTCATACAAACGTAAATTTTCCACATTCACAATGGAATACATTTGCATATATGAAGGCAAATCTAATTGAAAAGCGTTATTGCAAACTTGTTTAAGGATCTTGAACGGACCATAACGAATAGGCTTAAGCTTTTCACCTTCTCCTTTCATTCTTTCCTTACTAATATGTAGCCATACCTCATCCCCTTCTTAAAACTTATGATCAACTCTGTGCTTATCATGCCTCTCCTTGTACTTTCCTTGACTTTTTTCAAGGTGTTATTGAACTTGCTGATGTATGAGCTGAATTATTTCAATGAACATGCAAGCTCTTTCAATGTCACTATGCCCATCAATGGCCACATCCTTCTCAAGAATGAAATCTAAAGGTGACTTAGGAAAATACCCAAAACAAACTTCAAAAGGTGAAGTATTTGTAGAAGAGTTCTTGGCCCAGTTGTAAGCATGCTGAATGTAATGCAAGTGCTCATCCCAAAGCTTGGGATGCTTGTTGAAATAACCTCTCAAAATATGTACAATGGTTCTATTCACTACCTTTGTTTGGCCATCTGTTTGTGGATGGAAAGCAGTACTCTTCTTCAACTTGGTGTCCATCATCTTCCATAAATTGGACCAAAAATTCCCAAAAAATATGGAATCCCTGTCACTAACAATAGAAGTAGGCAAGCCATAATGAACCCATACATGTTGAAAATATAAATTAGTAGTTTGTTCAATAGTTATAGATTTATTACATGGCATAAGAATACACATCTTTCTGAAATGATCAACTACTACATAAAGATAATCATGCTACTTTCTAGATAATGGTAGACCTCCAAAGAAATCCATAAAAACACTTTCCCATGGTCTAGAAGGTACCGGAAATGGCGTATATAAACCAAGCTTCCTATTTCTAGGCTTTCTTGTAGCACATAATGAAAAACCTCTAATGAAACATGAAACACTATCTACCATGCGAGGCCAATGACAATACCTCTGTAAATGTGCCACCATTTTTCTTACACCGAAATGTCCAACTATAAGAGAAGAATGAGCTTCTCTCATGATGCTTAGTCTCTCCCCTAGTGGTATACATAACTTGCCCATATGAAACAGAAAATTATTATGAAAATGATAATCATTCTCCTCAACATGATTCCCTTCACTCAAGTTAGCATACACATCCTTAAAATCAACATCTGATGCATATTGTTCTATGTAGCTCTCATCTACAATAGAATCATTCTTAAGTAAAGTACTAGCAATAATAATAGGCCTTGAAATAATATCAACAGCCTTATTGTAAATACCTTTCTTGTACCTTATTACCAAATGAAATTGTTTTAGGAAACCCATCCATCTGAAATAGCGTGATTGCTGCAATTTACTTTGTGACTACAAGTACTATAAAGGCTGATGGTCAGTATGAAAATTTGTTTCTTTGCCCATCAAATAGTGTTTCCATTTTTTGACACTTTGTACCGACGCATACAAATCTTTATCATATGTAGGATAATTCACAACAGCACCATTAAATGTCTCTGGATGAAATGCGATAGGCTTACCATGCTGTAAGAGAATTGCACCCATGGCGTAATCACTAGCATCTATCTAAATCTCGAATGGATGTCTCAAGTCCGGTAATGAAAGGACTGGAGCTAAAATTATATTCTCTTTCAAAGACTCAAAATATTTATGTTGCTTTCCTCCCCATTGGAAATCACGCTTCACACTAGTCACTGCATGAATAGGAGCTGCTATGGCAGAGAAGTTAGAAAAAAACTTCCTCCAATACTAAGTTGCACCCAAGAAACTTCTTACCTCTGTAATGGATTTGGGAGTAGGCCAATTCAAAATGGCTTCTAATTTGGAAGGATCAATTCTTAAAGCACCTTCTCCTACTATGTGTCCCAAATAAACCAAATAAGTCTTTCCAAATTCACACTTTGACATTTTAAGAAATAACTGATTTTTATTCAAAATATCATCTACTTTTTTAAAATGCATGTCATGCTCTTCTCTAGTCTTGCTAAAAATTAAGATGTCATCTAAGTAGACAATAACGAAATCATCAAGAAAAGGACATAAGACATCATCCATTACCCACATGAAGGTTGCAGGTGCATTTCATAAACCAAATGGCATAACAAGCCACTCAAAGAGTCCCTCTTTGGTTTTAAATGTTGTCTTCCAAATGTCACTTTCTACAATTATAACTTGATGATAACCACTACGTAAGTCTAACTTAGTGAAATATTTAGCATCTTTCAGCTGATCCAACAAATCATCTATCCTTGGAAGTGGGTAACGATTCTTTACCGTTATCTTGTTCAATGCCCTGAAGTCCACACACATGCGCCAAGTTCCATCTTTGTTTGGAATCAACACTATCAGTGACCCACATGGCGAAGTGCTTGGTCTTATGAATCCTTTATCCAACAATTATTTAATTTTCCTCTCTATTTCAGCATTCTCCATGACAGACAAGTGGTACATTCTGATGTTAGGAAGAAGAAAATCTTGATGTAAATGGATTTCATGATGAATCTCCCTTTTAGAAGGTAAACCTATCGATTCCTGAAACATCTCATGATGTGCATCAACTACATCATATAAATCTGATTTAAGCTTGAAATCACAACTTAAAATGACTCATGATTCATATCAACCTTGGGCTTAACCATAAGAAATACAAAACTCTTACTAGAATTTACTAGCCTTTTTACCTGTCTTGCATTTACCATCCCTATATTTTCCTTCTTGTGATATGCTCTGACAATGAAATCCTTGCCATATTTAAAGAGATGATACTTATTTTCATGGCGATGGAAGATCGCTTTCCTGTCAAATAAGTAAGGACTTCACAAAAAAATTCCTAATATATCAAGCGGTACTACATCAAGTTCAACTATGTCAATAAAGTGTGCAGTAATGGCGAATCGCAATATGCACTTTCTTGAGACTTGTAAGTTTGCATCCTTGCATATCCACCCAAGTGGATAAGGCTTTGGATGTGAATTGGTTACAAGTTTAAGTTGTTTGACCAAGTCTTCTGATATGATTTTTTCTTGTGACCCATTGTCAAACAGTGTGTCAATTTTAGTATGTTTTGAGATTACCCTCACATGGAACAATTCAATTCTTTCTTCCTCATTTGGAGCTTGTACATGACAGTTTGAAGTACTAGTGCTTGGTTAGTTTCAGTTTCCTTTCCCTTCACACTTTTCAAACCCATGGCTGCAATTTTTGTTTCGTCACCTAAATCATCACCTAAATATTGAGGTGTAGTTGTAGTAGCTGCAATTTTCTTCTTTCCCTTGTTTTCGTTAAACTGAGTTCTTTTTTCAGGATGTAATCTCCAACAATTTTTCTCTTCATGGCCCTCTTCTTGAGAAATGTTTACATATTACTTTTTCACCCTCTTGTTTGATAGATGCATTCTTTTTTCCTTTTCCCTTAAAGGTTTTCTCTTTTCTCTTCCCTTTGAAAGGCTTGTTTCTACCCTCACCAAAAGTGTATTTCCCTCTAGCCTCTAAATGCGTAGCTTGTACATAGACTTCGTCTAGACTAGTAGGATTGAACATAAGGATAGTATGTTTAAGGTAACTGTACAAACCATCTATATATTTTAGCAAAGTATCTTGAATTTTTAAGTCTACCCCTAATAAGAGTGCTCTTCTTCTAAACTCTTGGATATAGTCTTACACATTTTGTCCCTTAAGCTGTCTAAAGTTTTTCCAATTCACGATAGCCTTTTTTAAATGAGCTAATGGATAAAATTTCTTTTTAATTGCAGTAATAAATTCAACCCATGATAAAGTGATCTTACCATGTTTTTTAATTTCATCCTTGGTCTTGGCTTCCCACAATACCAATGTTGCTACATCCATTCTCAGCAAGCCTAACTATATCTTGGTGTCATCATCATGAAGGTTTTGTATCCTTAAATAAACT
Organism: Pinus albicaulis; assembly: GCA_034641835.2. NCBI lineage: Eukaryota > Viridiplantae > Streptophyta > Pinopsida > Pinales > Pinaceae > Pinus > Pinus albicaulis. The sequence continues at coordinate 889,090,897 of CM076581.1, read as the reverse complement.
TCCAATTGTCAAGTTTCTCTGCATTGAATTCACCATTAAACATAGGCAATTCAAATTTGACATCATGCTTTAAAAGTGGACTTTTACCAATGGTTTTAGACTTGTGAGATATATTCACCGAAGTCAAGGATGAAAATGTAGAGGAAGAGGATGAAGATGGGGATCGTGGATCACCATTTCCTCCATGTCATTTCTTTGAATTATCATCACTCTTCTTTCCTCCTAAAGAACCCTCTCCTTCTTTCTAGTTTTCAGACCCTTCTCCAACAAACCTATCATTCCTTTCATGGTAGACTATCCTCACCACCTCAGTCATATCCAAGAAAGCTTTCCGGAATACATGTTCTTCTTCCTTGTGATCCATATCTTCAGGAGATTCTCCCTCTCTTGAATACATGCTCAAAGCTACTTCTATGGCTCTTGGAGGTGCTTCTATGACCCTTCTTGGTTTTGGATTAGTTTTTTCACTAACCAAGTTTCCTTCACCTCTCTTGAGTTTAAGCCTAGTAAGCATCAAAACTTGCAAACAATCAACTATATCTTTGCACAAAAGAAATGTTGAGTAAAAATATAGCTTCTAAGGCTCTAATCCTTAGCTCTGATACCAATTGATCTGAAAATGAAAGTATTTGTACTTTTGTTCGAAGTATTCATTTCCATTAAATTATGTGTGCAAAGTGTTTGTAAGGTCTTGCAAGTAAAACAAAGTGTTCTTGGTAACTGTTTATGAATATAAGTGTGAGGAAGTGTTTTTTAAATTTATTGTTTAACAACTTTAATATAAATAACAAAATAGAATAATTTCACCATAAACACATAGCAACATGATGAGGCAGTTCACCCCTCCTAGGCTACATCTGTCGGGTCCAACGCTCCCAATGGGCATGTCCTTGATATATTATGATGCTCAAATTGGTAATATAGTGAAAAGAATTCCTAAACAGACCAAACCAACTATAAAAATGAATTCAAAATGCGGAAATCAGTATAAATTGGCTTTTGTTTTACCTCAAATGGTTAAACATATCCAAAAACAACTCCAACACCCTCTAGGCCCTGATGGCTCTCCAAGCTTCCCTGAAGAAAAAGTACCTGAAGATCAACTTTTTTGGCTCTACAACCTATTCTGTTGGCTCTCGAATGCTTAGAATAGTCGAAATTGACTAAAATTTTGTCCAAAAAGGTTCAGTAATGTGAAAGTTATGATCAAAACAAGGTTTGTCCAGTTTTGCCTAAAAAACCTCCACCAAAGTTGGAAGGACTGTAGTTAACTTCGACAATTTGGCCAAAACCCGCCGGATTTGGTGGCGCACTCCAATTTAGCTGGGCAGTTAGCTGACATTAAATTTTAGACAGTGAGGCGCATTCACATGTCTTTCGCCTATCCATCGGTGGTTCTGTTTATGGTTAAGGTCGGCATTTATTCTGACCACAGTAGTGGCCACATGTTGTGGTTTAAACCACCGGATTTACGGAAGCTGTTGGTTCCGAGCACCTGGTTATGGGCTATGGTTCTATGGTATGTGGGGGATAGCCCCCTTTTCTGCCCATTTGAAATGCATTTAAACTTTAAATAATACATGCGCCCAATGTATAATAAGAATCACCGTGGAGCACAATTGGTTGGGTCATTGCGTTTGCGGGCAGGAGGCTCGGGTTCAACTCCTGCCAAGACATAAAATTTTTTATAGCACCACCATTGCACCGATCTGGGGCCATGTGGTGGCCTCCAGGCCTACCACGTGGCAGCCTTTGATTGGTCCCCAAACTCCAAAGTCAACCCTTCAACTAATCAAAACTTGACCCTTGTCGAAGAATGATTGGCCCACAAGGAATATTTCGTGGAAAATTCCAAGGAATATTCCCAAAATATTTCAAAGAATATTCTCATAATATATATTTTTTTAAATATTTTCCCAAGTCAAGTCAACTCTAGTCAAACTCAGTTTTTGAAGGATATTGTAAACTTCAAACCTGCATAACTTTCACATATAGTGTCGTATTTGAGTGTCATTCATGGCGCTAGGATTGTATTGATGAGGCCTATCCAGTAATTTTGGTTTCAAACAATTCCGAGTAATTCCAATTTTGAGCATTTTTTCAACTTAGGACATGCTCACCTGATCATTGTGATTTTGCAGTTTCTCTTTCATGGACAAGCTTGTCCATTTGGATTTCCATCTCTTTAATATGTGCTGTCAATTGTAAAATAAATTTCATCTTATCATCTTTTTGGCTTGCCTCTTGAACACTTTCCTTGTCTTGTGGATGTTCTCTTAGTGGAAGCTTGAGTTGTTTTCTAAGTGCTGCAATATCAGCATTATTTTTTTTTCACCAATTCTTCTGCAACTTTCACATTGGCAGGGTCATACCCTACTTGAATCACCAATTCTTCTAAAGAATTAATTCTAAGGTCTTTAGGATATCAGAAAGCCTTTTCAACCTTCATTTGATCTCACATATATATCATTGTGTTCTGGAGCTTTTGGGCACTCATTTCCTTTGTAGTCATAGTAGAATAAAGCATCTCGGAAGTTTGTATGTCAAACTTAATTTGATATAATGCATGGGTGTTATCTACAGGTACTTCAAGGTCAACTTTCTTGTAATCTACAGATGTTTTGGGTGTCCTGACTGTTGGTTGAAGTACTGACATAATAAACTTCTTGTTTGAACAATCAAAAGCTGACAGAAGTCTATTATGGATTCTTGGAGTTTGCTATAAATGCTGAGAATAAATATCATTCTTGATTTCTTCATTCTTGGCCTTTATCTACTTATATTTCTCCTTGATGTCAATATCTTTATCCTCTACTGGCTGTGAGGAGGAGGCCTCCATACTTTGTTGTTTCTCAATTACCTATTTGTTTAAAGTAGCAAGATGCTCTTCATTTATAATCTCTGTGGCTAGCTCATTGTCTGTCTTTGGAACATCTGTATCTTCCACTACAATGGTCTCTTTTTCTTTATCAATTGGATTAAGCGTAGGCTTCTTATTATATCTATGTTTAAACCTAGTCTCTGTTGTTGTTTTAGCAGTGTAAGTGCCTTCTTCCCTGATTCTCTTAGTAGCTTTATCTTCTTGATTTACAGTTTTCAAGGTGTGACTAGTATCACCCTGTTTAACTGCTTCTATCAAGGTATTTTATAGCCACTCTGCTTGATTAGAAAATTGTTCAACATTTGGCCTTTTATCATGAATAGAAGGGGTCAATTTTCATTTTATCCTTATTTTACTTAGAATTCCCTGGGGATCATAATTCCATAAGAAACTTTCTTCAAATTTGTATTCCAACAACTATTTTTCTGCCTCTATTCCTGCATCCCTGTGATTGCAAATAAAAGGTCATACCTAGTTCCTCAACTTGAATTGAGTCTTCTTTTTGGCAGCCAAGAAGTTGATAGAATCTGAATTTAGTATTTGCCTTCTGTACTCTAAGGAAAAAACTCTCATTGGAAAGTATTTTGGTTTTTTATAGGGTAAAAGATTTGACCCAAAATCTCTGATCTCTATATGATTTTGGTAAAGATACCAATCTCCAGTTCTACTTTGTTCTGATAGATGTAATATTTTCTTTATCTCATCACTGACTCTTGGTTGTACACTATTTGTCAACATGTTTATCAAAGGATGAACAAAACAATCTATAAAATCCACATAAGTGAATTATGTTGATTCTTTCTTGATTAGTGAGGTCCAGAAGATGCATGATAAAGCATTCCCTTCTACATCCAATTTTTGAAGGTTTATAGGGAACTTATATTCTTGGAAGTATAGGAACATATGAAAAAGAAAGGAAGTATACCTAAATACTCCTTCAATGGGAAATTTCACATGCTGATCATGGATATTATCAGCTATGTATTTAGCATAATTGTAGATAACAGAAGGAGGTTGACCTGGCACAAAAGTGGATAGAAATCCTAGAATTGACTCATCTGTATGCTCATCAGTAAATTAACCTAGGATGAAGGATAACATAAAGATGACATGCCTTGACCCTTTAGGAAATTTGGAAGTATAATAAGGAGGGTTTATCTTTGGGATTTCAACATAGGTAGGCATGACATTTTGGAAAATCTGAAACCTTTTAGGAAACTCTAATTGAATATAGAGATTTGTGAGTGCTTCTATGGATAATGGAACTGCATTGGGATCTAGTTTGAGTTGAAGCATTAGATTAATAGTCTCTGCAGTAATTGTAAACAATATTTCTTTATTAGCATTAACCATGGCTCTTTGTTCATGTGAATAATAGGATTGACACAGCCTAATGAATTCTGGACATTGATGAGTATGTGGAACTACATACCTGGGTAGATTTGACTCCCAAATCTGAACTTCATCTCCTTGATCTAATGATTTTTCAAGACTCTAGTAGTGGAGTTCTAAAAGATTAAATTCTATCACTGGATGAGATATTTTTTAATCAACATCAACTAAGGGTGTATGCTCAATATATACAATAGAAGGTTGTAGAGGGTTTACAACAATAGTGGTTTTCGAAGTCATCGTTGTGTTTGATTTTGACATTTTAGACCTTTTGGATGCTTAAAATTCTGTATTTACGCTTTTTATACTCTTCTGTAAGCTTAAACTATTTACAGAAGGTATTTTTGGCTTTAACAGAGGTTTCTTGAATAGTAATAGGTACAAACTGGATTTATTTTTGGTTTAAACCTTCAAATTTAGCTTTAAAAGTGATCTTCAAACTCTTTACAGGTTTTGGAAAAGGTAGAACCAGGGTTTTCTGCTATTTTTTGAATAACTGGACTAAAATAGCTCAATTCATGCACAGAAAGATTGTGATTATTTGCAAAGGGTTTCTCTAGTTAAGCACAAAGTCTTTGAAGTCTATAAAAGGTTAAAATTACTTCAATTTTGATTTAAAACCAAATATAGTATAAAAACCGGGGTTTTATCAGAGATTAATAGTGAATCTGTTCTTTGTAGGTAAAAATAAGGGTCTTTTTTTGGGCAAATAGCTTTATAAGGCTCAATTTCTCAGAAAATTGGTTCTTTCTTATGACAAGGAGGTTATTTTTTCGAAGAATACCTATTTTATGTAGGTATTTTGTCTTTAAATGGGTTTCTATGGCATCAGAGAGGCTTTATGATGGCTGTGGAAGTCCTTGGAAGTAAACTGGATGCTTCCAGCAGTTTTGGCAGCAATTTCAATGACTTTTCTAATTCTTTGGCATGAAAACATGGGTATGGAATTTTTCTTTCTGCAGTCGGAGATGAATAAAAATTCACATAGAATGCATAAAAGGGCTTAACTATGTGCATATGAATTTTTATAATGTTTTAGGTTTAAACAGTATCAACATTTAATGGTGGTTAAATCAGAAGACGGGTGGTTTTGGTGCTAGAAAGAGAAACCACCAGTGGTTATCGCATAGGTTCAGGGCAGTAAATGGTTTAATTGAATCGAACGTGATCCAATAATAAAGCACCATGTGGAGGAGGGATAAGGGGACGAAACTGCTCATTTCACAAATTTGAAAATGATTAGTGATTGCGCTTTTTGAAATGTGATATCGCATCTGGATCGTCATATCTAGGGATAGGTGTGCGAACGACAGAGATGAAATGAGGGAGTTTCATGGTATGTGGGGCATGGGTCCTAGGAAATTCATATGTGGCGGGTTAAGTTTTAACATTTAAAATGTAAAACCAATGTACTAATATGATATGTGGGGTGTATATTTACATAGCAAATGAGGGTTTAGCATATGGTTTTAAAACCATAGGGAAGGTTTTTATTTATATGTAATATGTTTTTAACCTATGGGGAATGGGCAAGGTAATATTTAACACATGGATATTTATAACCATAGGTCAACGTTAAAATAATGGGTTTGGGATGTTTATAATAAAGGAATTAATATATCTACGGGAAGGAGTAGTTTAAAAAGGGAATTATAACATTATGCTATAATTAATATGAAATGAAAGAGTGGAATGCACAAAAATAAACTAAGTAAAGTGTAATATAAACATTTTTGAGCACAATGATTGTCCCATTTAAATATTTACACTCAAACTTAGGATAAATTGTATTTTATGGGTTTTTTGAGTGTTTTTGGATGAAATGAAATTAATTAAGGGGGGGGGGGGGGTTTACTTTCTCTAAGAAAAAAAGGTGTTTTACTTAGGAAAAGGGATTGTGTTTTTGGTAAAGGGTGAATATGTTGAGGAAATGGGCTTTTATGAAGGGAATCCAGTAATTGTACCAATCAGTCATTAAACCTTCGGTCTAGTCACAACAGAAGTCAGAGAAATGCTCTGAGCCTCTTTAACTGAAAGTTTTGAATATTGGAACATTGTGAGGGAGGGGGAAATTAGTAATTTTTCTAGATGATTTTTTATTACATGCCTTGAACAACTACTTTCTACCTACCGATCATTATTCTGACATTTTTTTTCATTTGCATTGGTGCATTTAAGCTTGCAACCCTAAATCCATTTTTCTTTTTAAAGAAATAAAACTATATAATTATGACCTTATTTCATCTGAGGGCTCAAATTAAACTGTTGAGCTCCTTATTTATTCTCTAACTATCTACTGATTTGTCAATTTTAAACTATTTGATAGATATTTGTTCTCTATCCAAAACATGAAATTTAAAGCATGAAAAGTCAAGGTTAAACTATTTAACTCATCATGGATTATGGAAATTTGGACAAGTTGCACATAATCATTATTTTTGCAGTTTAAAGCAAATAGTAGTGGCATTTTGACTTGCTCACTTTCATGTCTTGTTCTTATCTCATTTTTATTTTTGGGTCCATTTTTATTCTTTTTGATATTTTCTTTCCAATTCCTTTGATCTTTCTTTTAGCACTTTTACCCTCTTTTCATTTTTTTATTATTTTTCAAAATATGGTAAAACAACTTGCAGAAAGAAAGGTATGTACATATTTACAATAACAATCGTAGTCAATTCAAAAATTATGAACCCTATTATTATAGGACCCTAACAGTCGGGAGATGCACATGACCATAAAAATTGGAGAATATGAGATGGGTCAGGTCATTTTGGACTTGGGATCTGATGTGAATGCTCTACCTAAGTAGACCTGGTAGAAGATGGGAGAACCAAAGCTACAATGGTCCACCATTCAAATGCAAATGGATAATCAACATAAGATTATCCCATTAGCAAGACTCCCATAGGTTTTGGTATATATTACTAGAGTAAAGGTATGCATAGTGTTAGTCATCAATATTTTTTACATATTAGTGATGACTATATCTTCAGCTGAGTTTTCTAGAAACTGATTTCCTTATGTCAATATGTCATCCAGAAAACCCTCCCAAAACTTTTTTCGCCTTTCTACCTATTCAGTCCACCCCTGGCAAAATCAAAAACCTCATATCACAATCCTATCCAGCTTCAGCCTTCTTGACCTGCCCATCAGCTTAAAAGGCAAATCCATATCTGTTTCAAAGGTCTCCCCCATGTTAGGAAGTGGCGTTTTAAGACACCTCACCTTTGGCAATCATCAAAAAAGCCAAAAAAGCCTTCATCTGCAGCAAACCTACCATGACCGATCCCTTACTTTGCAAATGAAATTAACAAACAGCCTTAAGTCGCGCCACTCACACCCCCTAGATCTCAGCACTGCATGAAGCCCATTCTCAAGCTGACTAGTAGGTTTTTCACTGTGTTCTATGGTTCTACAAAGACAGGAAATATATTTCATATCATGGAGTAAATGTTTGAGTTTACAGTTAGAGGAACAGCTGCTTCTAAGTGTATTATGAGCCTGAGATGAAGCTGCAAAACAAAGGTCACTCGTCAGGACCTTACAGCTATTTCCAGCATGAAAATCACAGTAAGAAAGGGTCGCCACTGTCTCAGCAAAATGGTAAATTGTCAAGGCCCAGAACCTCCTTCATTACAAGCAGAGGGTTAGGGCACGTCCTTCATACATAAGCAGAGGGCGCAGGCCAGTGTTTGACTCAGAAGGTTGCAGAAGTCCAGGTTTGCCCTTACTGAAACAATGAAACAATATCTTCAGGTTTCATGAATGTAATTGTTGACCATAACAGGATTATAGTGGAAATATGATAAGCTCAAAGGAAAGGGGAGTTTGGCCTGATAAAGGAGGTCATCTGAAACTTTCAAGTCAGGTGAATGGTTGAAACTTTAGAAGGCCTGTCATCAGTGAACTTTCCAAAGCATAAGGACCCTGTATATCCACAAGATCAAATAGAACAGATGATAAATAATGCCATTACACAGGCAGGAGAAAGTGCTTGGTTTTTTCAAGGAAACACTGATCTTCATAGTCACAAAGTTTGTTTGTTAAAAATAATCAACTATAAGATGCAAATAAGCCAAATGTTTAATCTACCCTTAGACAATGTAGGGAGACAAAGACATTTCCTCGGCTAGGTTTCGCCGACACACAATGATGTGTGTTTCTGCAAGAACATACTTAGATCGATGTTTTCCAAGTGGTCTACTTAACATCACCTTCGTGAGAAAGGCCGTTCAAAAAAGAAATGTTAAAAAACCTTCAAACACCTTATCTAATGAAGAGCCTCCCCATATACAGAGCAGAGGGCCAAAGCATCAAGAGTCAAGGAAATCGATTGATATAAGATGAACAAAGAACATACCAAAGACTCAATCAAGGTCATTACACAGATAAAAGACAGTACTGATGATGTAAGGGTATTGATGCTCCTATTTCAAGAACTATCTGTCAGACAGTACATCTAGAGGAAAGGAGAAGGTATTGAACATATTGTATGCTATCAATGCCAAAGGAGCAGTTGATTTAAAAAGAGTTAAAAGCATTCCATGATCACCTGCCCAGAAATCTAAGGAAATCCCTTCTGAGTAAACAGAAAAGTCTAATGTGAAAATATGCAACCTAAAAAGTATATTTTCAGTCCAAAGAAAAACTTGTGAATCACCTGGAAGAAGCAATTTATCACTGGGAAAGTAAAACAGTGGCCAAGGTTAAGTCATAGAATGCATGATGACAGCTATACAATGCTGTGAATAGACAAAGAGGCAGTTTGATAAATGGTCAGTTTTTGAGTTTAAAGGCAAGTGCATTCCTCCCAACATTCAAAAGATAGATATGTCATCAGTAAGGTACCTTGTAGTAAGAAGTTGTTTGAAACAAAAAGAAGGCGCCTTTTGAAATTGAGAAGCCATATGTAAATCCAAGTTGGGTCAGTAAACTTGGCGCCTTTTGTGTTCAAAGTTGGAGAAGCTGTCAAAGGCTAAAGCACTGTAAAGATAGATTTCCATAACCAGCCTTGTCCAGCTCGGGTCAGAGTTATTGTTCAAGTCTACATATGCAAAATGAAATACCCACAGTTTGAAAAACAAAACAGATTTCCAAAAGCCTACGTTACGTTTCCAAGCAAGGTAACCGTTGACAAAGGGTTTGAAAATAACATAAAGGTTTAAGTATGAGAGGAGGAATGTCATTTTCAAAAGCCGAAGACGTTTTGGCCTCCTTGTCACCAAAGAAATAGTTTTCGGGTCATCAGGCAGAAGTTAAAACTGTTTTAGGGCGGCGCGACGGGCCTGGAATGTGGCGCGACGTGCCTGGGCGTCGTTTTGTAAAGGTTTCCTTCTTCGGCGCGACGGGCCTGTAGGTGGGCGCGACGTGCCTGTAGGTGGCCGCCCAACCACCCGACAGGTCGACCCGACAGGCCCGACAAGAGTTTCCTCTGCGCGACGGGTTTGTTATCAAGGTTGCCGCGCGTCTTTTTCAAGCTGTCCAAGGTTTCTTACCTCCTTTCAAGCAAACATCCATCAAATTTGAGGTATTTTTATGAACTCCCATCGATTGCAAGGTGTTATTAAGTGACCAAAATGTTTGAAAAACCCAGACCTTGCCATTAATGCTAAAAACAAGGGCAGTTTTCTACACAGTGAGAGGAGGTAATTGAAATACGGGTTTTTATGGTTGGAAACCAGTTTGTGTCATTTTCAAATCATTGTATTTATTGAAGGCAGAGGTATACAAGTGATGTTTGATTTCATAAAACTTCACAAGAAAAGTGTCCCTCATAAAAGCACTGTGTATTGTTAACCTAGGTTTGCCCTTTTTCTTCACCCCATTATCATGTTGAAAAGCTGATTGACAGAGAGTTTTCTGTGGGTGAATGTTACATTGAGGGGCAGATTTAATTAATGTCTTTCTAGCTCTAGAGGCAGAAGTGTAAAAGCAGTTTTTGTTCTCTTAAAACTTCACAAAGAAAGGGGCCTTTTTTCTGAAGAACAGTTTGTTAGTGTTTGAAATTTGACATTAAAACAGAGGTGCATGTATTTGGGTGGCTCTCTTAAAACTCACAAGCAAAAAAGGGTGTTTTCTAAAAACCATAGTACATTGATATATCACCTAGCATAGCTCTGCTTTTTCTTCCACTGAATGGTGTCATTTTGAAGAACTGTGGTTGTGATATGTTTCGAGGGAAGGTCATTTCTAAAGAACAGGGTACCAAAACACTTATCACAGCAAGTCCTTTCTAGAGATCTGCCCCTATTTCACTGTTTTTCACTATTGAAGGTTAGTTGACAGAGAACTTCCAAAGATGACAGCATGGTAAAGGACAGAGGTGGTTGATGTTGGATTTTGACATCAAAGGCAGGGTACATATGTATGGATGGACTTTTTAAACTCACAGAGCAGAGAGTTTGTTTCCTAAAACCACTGTTACACTTATTTTACACCTAAACTAAGCCTGCCTTTTCATTACACTACATTATATCATTCTGAAGATTGTTGGACAGAGTTTTCTGAAGGTGAAATTGGGCATTTGTTGATGATTGGGCATTTATTGATGATCAAGTTTACATTAAGAGCAGAGTTATAAAGGCAGTGATTGACTTCTCAAAAAGTCACAAGTGAAAGGTTTTTCCCTTAACACAGTGGGCTAATTTTTCACCTAACCACAGGGTCTCTTTTCTTTTCCCACTGTGTGGTATCCACAGAAGTCTGCTAACAGGGGCATGTTTCAAGGTAAATGACCTAAAAGAGCAGGGTTATAATTTTTGAAGTTTGGTTTCAAAGACAAAAATACAAGTGCAAGCAGGCCTCCATCAAAGTCACCAGAGGGGTGATTGTTTCAAGACTGTGCACAGAAAATCTACAAAGCAGTTTCTCCCACATAGTACCATTGTTAAGAAGGTTACATAGCTGAAGTGTAACCAGATTTGAAGAACTGTTGTTAATAAGTGTTGAGGGGGGTTTATTCAAGGAAGCATTGTTGCATATTATTCAAATCCACAGTGTCCATATCTCATTCAAATAAAGATAGTGGCTATTTATCCAAAGCAGGCATCGTTCATGTGCTGCGCTGGTTTTCCACAAGCATAGTGAATGGGTTAATGGCTCTTTGTGTTAAGATTAACAGATAAATACATGGATAAAGGTGAAGATCGCCAGGCTAGAACTGTAGGAGGATAGTGTTTAATGAAGAAGAGCCAAATAGCTTGAGCAACAAGATGAGGATGATGATCAGAACAGGCTAAGGAGCGCCCATTGCCTGAAAGAGAAGAAAGCATATCAGCCCTTGATATTTTGGCCTCAGCTTCGGAGCATGTTGCTATGGACCCCTGAGGGTCATGCATGCCAATTTTGGGCCTATTTCAACAACTTTTGGTTTTTCGGCATTTTTTGGGTTTTTAGTCAAAAACTCATAATTGCGCCGTTTCAGTTCGAGGATTTTTCAAGGGAGGAGGATGATACCGATGGATGCCATAATTCCATGAGTAGGTCTCCAGCGATTTTCAAGGCATTTGAAGATCATTCACCCCTCCAAATTGGCGAAAAACAGCCTCATTTTGCACATTCTGCCCGCCATATCAGCAGCCTGCTATTTTCTGGGTTTTTGCGCACAGGTACAGTTTTGAGGGACTTTCAGAGATCGGATTGAGGTGATTCCACTTGCGTTGGAAAGAAGACATAGAGAGCTTTCCAACGAGCCATCATGAGCCTCATTTCGACATCAGGAAGGCTGCCATTCGCATTCAGCAAGTCAAGGGATCTTTTTCAGGCCTAAATATGAAGTATTTTTGTAATTTTTGAACTCCAAAAATCTGCTTTTCCCAAATGTGCGTTAGGCTATTTTTATCATGGGAAATCATGTAAAGTCAATATAATTTCCGTTTTTAGCAGTTTTTAAGATATTTTATGAGATATTTTGTGCCTTGGGCTTTGCAAAGCCTCAAGGACAAGTTTAGATATTTTGACTTGGCCAATGGGATAGCTAGTTGCTCCATGAGGTTTTCCTCCTTCTAGCCTATTTATCCCATGGTTCTCACTGTAAATCGGAGGCTGAACTTGAGAGAAGAATTAATGAATTGGTCATATGAGCTTTGAAGAATACACTTGAGTTATGATGTTTGGATTGCCTCTTGGATGCTTTTGAGGAATGTTGAAGGCTTGTTGATGGATTCCTTGACATGGTAGAATGGTATAGTGCTTCTTAATATTGTTTTGTCTTCTAGTTTTCACTCATATTTCATTTTTCTTGCTGCTATAGATCAGTAAAGATTGATTTTGAGACATGCCCATGGAGGCACCTCAAAATCCCTGAATCTTCATAGCTTGATGTTTTCTTCTCCCTTAGTTATGCTAAAGAATTCTTAGCTGATCTTTAGTAACCTAAGGTGTTGTTGCTAAGTTTTATTCATCAGTTCCATGTATGTTGAGTAGGATGTATGGTTTGCCCTACCTACCTATCAGCTGCCCATAGTTCTGCCCATAAAACTTTCTCTTTGACTAATTTGTTGATCATTTTGTTGAACCAAGGAGGCCTAGTCCCGATCTAGCCCTTTGCCTAAAACTATGAAAACTTATTTGTCCAAGTGCCCAATGACTTAGAGACTATGTTTAGGCGTTCCGGCATAGTTTATGAGTTGTTGGTTTGTCTCATGTGTTTTCCCCAAAGTCTGATAGCCATTTCCCGAAGTTAGAGGGTCTTATACCTCTATGTATGGCTGGAATGTTTGATTTCTATGTATTAATTAGCTCATAGTTACATTTAACATGATTAATGGCTTGCTATAAAATGTTTATGTCTGCTATTAACTAGTTACACTTGAAATCCCTTGTCTTTCACCAACTTGTTGTCCATTTAATCCATTTTTCCCAAAGATCCCTTCTACCATGAATCAAATCGGCCCTACAGCAGCCTTACATCATTTCCTCATAGCTTCCTTGACCTGTTTGACCCCATAGCCCAATTTATCTACATCTTGTTATCCAGTTTATGTATTTGATCAGTTTTATCCCTCACAAACTTAAAAACTAAAAAAACCAAAAACACACTTCATAACTAGCCTAATATCAGAACATGTGAGTACGCTTTTGAGCATCTTTTACACTTGTAAGCCTTTAAAGTCAGGAGGCTAGGTCACTGGGCTCTAATTCCCAGTTTGTATTACCTTCGTGTTTGGCAGCCAATCGGCTAAATCAGGATACCTATTTGTCTCTATAATGCCAAGTCTGGCTGGACTATTAGGTGCACATGATCAGCAATTTTGTAGGCGATTCAGTCCTGACACACACAAATATCAGCCTCAAGATCATTTGATGGGTAGCTCTCTTGTTCTATCTTAGTAAAGTGATGAATCGGTTTACCTCTATCTTCATTGCCCTCAACTCCACCCTTCATAGTTTTGTGTAAGCCATGTTAAGTACACAAATGTACACTCAATTTAATACAAAATCACCAAGAATATATGGCCTAAATTGGAGGCCTTACTACCTTGCCAAATTTTAGAATTTCATCTGATTTAGCTATCCCACCGCTCACTAACATAATGGTGATCACGGTGGGACCTATTGAGTACATGATGCTCAGGGCAAACTTTTATGTGCTCCTTAGTCCTTCGACTTCTTTAACTTAAACCATCACCTCAGAATCATTTAGTGTAACCGTTTCACCATCTTAGCAAAGTGATGAATCAGGTTTATAACACCTACATCCTAGGCCGCACATAAAACTCAGAAAAAACCACAAAAAACTCCCTTAGATTGGTTTTTGTCAAGTACTGGTGGTGGACCATACACATATACCTCAAAACAACTAAAAATCCACCTGGCGACTCCACTAGCCTCCAGTAGGCCTTACTACCTTGCTAAATTTTAGAATACCATCTGATTTTGCCACCTCATCGCCACTCTAACATAATGGCGATCACG